>JAFMSR010002943.1:0-18689 GCA_022818135.1 Saxidomus purpurata | reverse complement strand
GACCTTTACCTAAGTGACCTTGACCCCAAAATTTTTTTGATTAAAACACTTAAAAAAAAAATCTATTTTAGAAAACAGCGACTTTGACCTTGACCTCTCATGACATTGACACCAAATTTGTTTTGCTTAAAACAATCTTAATACTAAAAACAAATAAAAATTTATTTTTAGCAACACTGATCTTGACCTTGACCCCAGTGACCTTGACCCAAAAACATTTTTTGCTTAAAAAAAATTAAAAACTAAAAATAAATCAATATATAAGAAACAGTGACCTTGACCTTGACCTTAGTAGCCCAAAGATTCCCCCGCCCCACGCAAGCTACCTACACATCAAGTTTCATTACAATTGGTCACTCCTAACTCAAGTTATTGAGCAAAAACTATTTCTCTATTTTTAGTAACAGCGCCTTTAACCTTGACCCTAGTGAACCCAAATGCGACCCAAGCTTTGTCTCTACACGAGCTACCTTTACACCGAGTTTCATTGCAATAAGTCACTCCTAACTTGAGGTATTGAGCGGAAACCATTTTTCTATTTTCATATACAGTGACCTTCATCTTGACCCTAGTGACCCCCAATGTAATCCAAAGCGGTATCTCCACGCAAGCTACCTACAGACTAAGTTCATTGTGGTCGGTCACTCCTAGCTCGAGTTATCGAGCGGAAACCGTTTTTATTTAAAGTAACAGTGACATTGACCTTAACCTAGTGACCCCAAATACAATCCCAAGCGGCGTCTCCAGTAAGCTAATACACGCCAAATTTCATTGTAATTGGTCGCTCCTAAATAAAATTATCAACGGAAACCAATGTTTGACGCCCGCCTCGGCCCGCCCGCCCGACACGACATCGCCATTCTAATAAAGTAGGTTTTTTTCAAAAAACCTGCTTAATAAATTAGTATAAACTAAGGTTACAAAACATCGGGTTGTGTTTGATGCGCATTATGTCTCAGTAAGGAAAGTTGGAGACCTTCATATCAATGTGCATCAAACACAACCCGATGTTTTGTAACATAGTTTATACTAATTTATTTTAGCTCGATTGTGAAGAAAGCTTGCTAGCTTATCGAGTCACTCTCCCAGTCCGCTTCCCTGGAAAAACCGTACTGGTGTCCAGCGAGGAGGTACGGTCGTGACCTTAGTGGGGCTCGAACCCGCAACCTCCGGGATGAGCGGCCGACACCTAAACCTCTACACCACCGCTAACCTTGGTTGAAAATAAGCACGTGTTTTAGCTTACAACTTAGAAAAAATATAACCTGCATAATGACCTTCTATTCTTAAGAAAAACCGTGACAAGAAATTTTAATGTTTGATCTTCCTTTAAGATATGATAATTGCATTTCTTTTTCTTCGTCATCTGATACAATTGTGAACACATATAGTTTTGTTTAAATTGTCAATGCTTCAATCGGAACAAGTATGAATGATTTATGACATGAGTGCGATTGACGGCGTGTTACAATCTATAACATGTACATGTGATACATTTTCGTATACTAAAAGCAATTTATTTGCATCTTATGCCTTACTTTACAGAAATATTCACAACGATCATTTACACATTATATATCAGATGCAGGAAATGAATAACTAAATGAATGGACACAACACAACGCTGGTAAACTAATCGCAGATATATTACTAAGAGGACAAGAGCATCAGCAACAATGACAGGTGTATTTTCGATGGAACAGCAAACTAGTTTAGTTTTTTTTTCAACTTTCAATTCACTAATAAAACTGTAGAGTAGACAAGCAAAACAGACTTTCATACTTTTAAGCAGGTTTTTGAGAAAAACCTACTTATTAGAATGGCGATGTCGTATGTCGAGTGGGCGGGCGGGCGTCAAACATTGGTTTCCGTTTGATAACTTAAGTTAGAAGTGACCAATTGCAATGAAACTTGGTGTGTAGGTAGCTTGTGTTGAGACACCGCTTGGGATTGCATTTGGGGTCACTAGGGTCGAGGTCAAGGTCACTGTTACTAAAAATAGGAAAACGGTTTCCGCTCAATAAGTCAATGTAGGAGTGACCAATTACAATAAAACGTGGTGTGTAGGTAGCTTGCGTAAAGACTGCCGTTAAGATTGCATTTTAGGTCATGGGGTCAAGGTCAAGGTCACTGTTACTAAAAGTAGAAAAATGGTTTCTGCTAATAACTCAAGTTAGGAGTGACTAATTGCAATCAAACTATGTGTGTAGGTAGCTTGTGTAGAGAGAAGCTTGGGATTGCATTTGGTTCCACTAGGGTTAAAGTCAGGGGCACTGTTACTAAAAATAGAAAAAAGGTTTCTGCTCAATAGCATGAGTTAGGAGTGATAATTGTAATGAAACTTGGTGTGTAGGTAGCTTGGGTTGAGAGGGGGCTTTGGGTAACTAGGGTCAAGTTCACTAGGGTCAAGGTCACTATGGTCAAGGTCACTGTTACTAAAAATAGATTTTTATCTTTTTTAGTTTTTAGATGTTTTAAGCAAAAAGATTTTTCGGGGTCAAGGTCACTAGGGTCAAGGTCACTGTAACTATAAATAGATTTTTATATAATTTTGGATTTTAGATTGTTTAAAGCAAAAAAAAATATTTTCGGGGGCAAGGTCACTAAGGTCAAGGTCGAGGTCAGTGTTACATAAAACAGATTGTTATTTATTTTTGGTTTTTAGATTGTTTTAAGGGAAACATTTTTTTATTTGGGTCAAGGTCACTAGGGTTGAGGTCAAGGTCACTGTTACTGAAAAGAGTATAACAAAATTTGTTATTAAATTGTAGAAACAAAAATTTGGGGTCAAGGTCACAAGGGTCAAGCTCAAGGTCACTGTTACTAAAATAGGGGAGTCAAGGTGACTGTTTTTTTAATTCTACAATTTCTGCAGGCGCCGTTTAAACCTGCTTTGGCGGCAGTGCCGCGTCCTCTTGTCTAGTTATGCTCCGCAATATATATGACGGCCAGACGGACAAACATTTTACAGAAGGGAGATAATTTAATAATGTGTTCAGCTATAGTTATTGTTCTTGTAACTGCATTCACTACCAATGACTTCTATCATTATGTGTAACATCATCCCAATCTCTTCTATCATTTTTCGAGTTATTCTCCGAACAGTTGGTTCAGCTTGAGTGATTGTTCCCTGTATACGAAATGCACTCACTCCCACTATCATTGTGTGAAGCATCAACTCGATCCCTTTCAATGCTTTACAAGTTCTGCTCGAACAGACTTGGACGGACGGACAGACAAAGTGGTGGCGATATGTTCCTCCCTTTGAGGAGCATAAAACGACCAGTCGGTATAAGTTTGCCTATGTCACATTCTGTATATACACACAGGCAAACTAGTCGATCACAGAAAAAATGTGGTTATATTGTGATAATTTTGTGTCTAGCTGCTAATCTAAAAATGACACAAAAAAGTTCATTAAATGAGACTACCATTCGGTCCAGTTAAAATTTGTCTTGTTAACTAATCGGTCTTATTAGCGAGACCTTTTGACTATTTATTTGAGCATTTGGTTCTAAAATGTCTGGTCGTAATATCTAGGGTGGTCTATATATCGTGTGGTCTTAATGGTGGAACTGTACTGTATGTTTTAATACAACTTCAGCCGTGTTAACGCCAGTAACTGTGAATAAATCATATTTGCAGATGACATACTGTCTGATTGTATAAATGTTTAAAAGGTCTACTACAATATACTTGAGTACTTTTGGATGCCTCTTAAATACCATTTTCAAATATCTCGCGTTTTATTTATTTCCTTTTTTGACTATTACAATGCATTCATGTGCCTCAGTAGTCATAAATAGTCTTATAACGGCGGGTTCGTGTCTAGTTACACTTAATAGGCTGGGTATGACAACTATTGTTTCCAATTTCAAAACATTAAGAGTATCGTAAATCAAAAAATGATCATATGACGAGAAGGCTTAGCAGCTGAAACCGTCTTGATAACAAATCCTGCGGACGGTTTCTTCTTTGATATGTATTTAAATTTTAGAAGTCTGTATGTACTCCAAAAGGCTATTTGAAGCAGAATGTTTGTTTCTCGAATGTAGTAAATAAAGAAAATATAATAATTATATTATTTAAAAGGATGATATGAATAGTTCATATGTGAATTTTAATCAGTGTTTTTCAAACCATGTTTATTGTTTATACGTTTGTAATACACTCTGTCTGGTACATTTCATACTTAATATGTAAACAACCGGCGACCTTGCTGATCACGACACTCTGCAATGTACATGCAATCTCTGTACGTGGCGTTCAATTTTAACTTGATACGGAAAAGGAAACGTTCTTTTACGAAACCTTTTAAACGTTGTTAATTATAGACCTAAAAGGGGTCACTGCTGAGGTTTTACATTTTGCACTTCCGGAAATTTACATTTGTAGTATTTCCAAAATAATAATTAAACTGAAAAAACAACAATTCTGCAGTAACAAAATGAGTATTTTAGTGCTTGAACAGGTATGTGTGTAATGGAGTACTACAGTACTTATCAGAAGTACATGTATAGAGTTCTACAGTAATATAGAGTACAACAGTACTTTACAGGACTAACGGTATTCTACAGTATCTAAGCTTAACCAGTTAACCAATGTAACAGAAAAAATCCAAACAACAACATAAAATATGTAACAACACACGACCGTCTCTTTCAAAACATTAAAACGTCTTATTTTTATAATGACCGTCAAAATCCTGTACAGCTCGAGCCCATGATTTAAAAATGCATGTATGCAATTAACTTCCATCATGGCGTCACCTGTTCCCGTCTAGTTATAGACATGTAAAAAACTATACCATACAGTACTGGACATGCAAATCTGTTTAGGTTTGATCAAAGAATATTATATTCTTGTAACAGACAGTTCACGTATACTTTACATACGACATTTACATTGAATTCAGTTTTTTTACAACTGATTCAGAAGTACAGTATTTCAAGCGGACCTAGTGTTCACACACATGAGTACCATCTCTTAAATCACGACGTTGCAAACACAACACACTTCAGATTCACCAACTGAGTCAGTCTGAGAGTTAATCACAGGTTATATTTGTATGTGATGGACCAGGAAGTGGTGTACATGAGTGGTTGTAGTTTTTTTTTTATTTTATTAGATTTTTTTTTTTTTTTTTTTTTTTTTTTTTTTTTTTCTTTTTTTTTTTGGTGATTTACAGGCTTTGGGTTTTTGCTTTTCAGATTCTTGGTGATAGTGTTTAAGTTTTTCAACTGTGCTACCCTAAAGAGCCTGTCCACCAACAGTAATGTTTCCACTTCTTCCTTTTTAGTTAACTTCTCAACAACAACATCTTTACATTTACTGTTGTCTGTACGTGAAGGTTCAGCACATAAAATAGTAATGTTGAATTATTGGTGTCCTTGTCATTTTCTACATTACTACAACTACTTTAAAATAAATACTGTGTCATTATGGGGCTCATAGCAGCTGAGCAGTCTTTGCATACGAGTCACAAACATCATGTACATGTACCTGCTAATAACACTGTGGTTAAAATGTGCAAAGTGGTACACCTTTGACTAATCTTCAGCTGAAGGGATCCGAACCATCAAACATCAATGGATGATGTGTGTCGGGTCACAACAAACATTATACAAATTTATTACCTTGAACCCGTTCAATTAGATCAACAGAAATATGACTTCTATGACCACCATAAAGAACAAGAATGGTACCAGACTTGTCTCTACCTTGAGCAAACTTAATCAAATGACTTTCAGATATTTGTGAAATACATCAATACACACGCCTGTTTTGGTCTTTACACCATCAGCTCCTGCAGTTCCATCCTTAAAACCGTCTTCAAGTCTTTCACATAGAAATACAAGCAATGGTAGGACACTCTGCGCCAAAGCATTACCTCCATCAATGACTTTCACTGATTTTGAACGTTCAGTAATGATGACCTGAGGCTTGGCAGTTTTACTTGCAACTACATTACATGGTCTAAATTCAAGTATTTGTACTATTTTCTCAATGTTATAGATGCTCTGTGGCTTATCACTGAGATCATACTAGCAAGTTCACAGCCATAATTATAAATACATATACCATTGTCATACTTTGCACGTTGTTCAGACAAACTGCATGTAGATGGGCCAATTACATTCAGCTCTGGCCATTCAAGAAGGCATATAACGATTTCTCATTGACAGGATTGTCAGCTATTCTTTTCCAAGGGCTTCTGCATAGTCAGCTGCGAGTGTTATAGTTTCAGCACAAGTGTAGCCATAACCTACCTCTGCTAGCTCCTTAATATAAACAAATATTTATGCCTCTTCCACTAAAGTTAACACTGGCTTTTGTCCAGACTTAATAGTGTCAACTGACACTCTGTTGTCAACTATATCACGTAAGGATATGTTGGGATACCACGCAATTTACATACATATACACAGAGGCACTCCTCTGCCTTTACTATTTGATATGCATTTGTCTTGCTGGTGGGGGAGTACTGACGTTAGATAGCCTTTTTCGCAGAAGACTGAAACTGAAAACCTAAGAGATCTCTCCCAAAATTAATACATGTTATAACTGACAGTACCCATTAGAACACCCCTTCACGAAAGGAACATTATGGTATTTAAGTAGTGTTTACTTGGAAGGATGAAGTCATGTTTTAGATCAGCACTGTTGCTGGTGGACAAGATAATGCTTTGAATTTTATCTAAAAATACAGACTTGTTTTTCAATGGATTAACAGTTGTTAGTTAAAACAGGCTATTTTACATCTGTTCATTTTTCTGCGAGTGCAAAAATGGCGTTTGTTTATAGCGAAAGCGGGGGTTCCTAACGTCAACAAGCATCATAGCCCCGTGATAGCGCAAAACGGAAGTTAATTCAGGAGTAGTTGACGCTCGGGAATGCGACACGCGACGATACAATATAGAACATTAGTGCCATAATGACCTGTGTATAAGTGGGGCTGTTATTCACTTCCAGTGATAGTTCTAGTTTGTTTTGAAATAGTTTCAGCTCATGTAAAAGAAAAGGAAGTTAACTACATCCATGCTACAAATGTAACGCTGACTATCAGTACATGAACGTATAAAGTATGTGCTCACATCATATCATGCGTTTAACCGGATATGCCAATACAACCCCTCAGTAGCAAACACTACAAAAATTTAGAATGCCTCTAAAATACCCTATGCAAATATCTCATGTTTTGTTCTTTTGTTCATTTCATAATTATATGCCTCAATAAACATAAATGATCTCATTATAGCGTGTTCGTATCTGAATAGATTACGTCGGTTCAAGGGCAAATAACAACTATTGATATCAATTATAAAACATTAGGAGTATCATACTTGAACCAAATAAAAACTACTGTATTATATTTGAGACTTATGTCCGCTTTCAAAGGTAAATGAAATTCTTTTATCTCTCAGTATGGATTGCAAGGTACAAAATATGTTTGTTATTTTGAATCGATAATGTACACCTTTAAATGGAATAAGCCTATTTACACCAAAAGTAAATCTACCAAGCACGTTCTCCACTTAGCAGCCTTGTGTTGACGACAAGAACAAGTATCCACCTGACATTTTGATTTCTCAGCACAATATCTTTTAGCAATATCAATATTTCTCCCGAAGGTGTTAGAGATGCCATCGCGACCACGACCCTTCTAAAGTGTCTGGTCCTGATTTAATCAATCCTCGCCTGTTCAAAGAAGATTCCGTTGAACTAAGTTTACCTTTACCAATATACTTCAATAGGCCATTACTAAAGTTCAAGTTCCAATTGACTGGAAAACGGCTCATGTCTCGCTTTTTTTAGGGACTGATGCGTCCACAAATACAAAAAATGTACCTATATAAATAACCTGCTTACACATCTTCAATCTGATTTTATTTAAAGGAGACTTTAAAGGAGTATATCTACCTGTATAATGAATATTGCAAGGCGGTAGTATATTCATATGCACTGCAAATTTCATATTCTAGATCGTTCATTGAATCTCGCGTCTACAGTTTTAGCTGATTACATTTTTATGGTAAATGCCGAGGGGAACGTATCTGTGACACCACATGCACCTGATGTTCCTCATTGTATTGCTAGTATGTGGCGGATCCATGCAACTGGAATCTTATGCATTTCTTTTTGAACCGCCAAATTATTCCAAAGCACACTGTTATTTTAGGGAAATGTATACAAGGTGGTTACGAAATATGAGCTGGAAAAGACCATTTACAAAATATATCTTTAAAAAAGATAAACAGCATTGAGCTAAATAAGATACCCGAGAGCGGGATATTCCTATACGCACATGCAACTATTGATAGAGTATTGTACAATAATGTCGTACAGCAAGGCATTCATTTATAAAACAGGCGGACACAGTAGCCACGTTATCTGTTTTAAGAAGAGAGTCGTGAACAAATTCCGTTCACTGCGCTTCCATTCGTATCATTTGATTGGTCCTAAAATTAGGTCAAAAGGCAGCTTATTTAGCTAACACCGAAAAAGACAATTCCTTTACCAAACACAGTCTGGTAAACACAAACGTAATGAACACTTAAATGTTTAAAACTGATTTCAAAAACATTTTCCCACTAGTAGAAATAAGTTGAGGTGTATCAGATTGGCTTCAAACCAGATGCATTGTGTAATTCATTTAAATTGTTTATGTCACGCTTCACATATGTCTTATTACATAATATTAACATGCGAAGACGCAAAAACATGCAGATGTAGATTCAAATTATTAAAATGATACGTTTGAGAGTATTAACTGCATTTTGAAAAAAGTACATTGCAGCATGTGTAAGAGTTAATTACAGTCGTAATTTTCACTAACGTTTATGAGGAAAACCAACCCGATGGTATGCATTATTTAGTTCTTTTCTCCCATTTCAATCCACTAAATTGCAATATCAGAGCAAAACAGATATGTACATGTATTATCTTTGATCTTTTTGTCATATGTATAATTAAATCAAGCTGTGCTTATTTCCATTTGTAAACTTTGTTGTCTCCCTTGATATCTAAAATTGGTTGCATCGTTGTCGCGATCGGAAATGCGACCGTTTTTTCTAATGTTCACATGTATTGATTGTCTAAAACTCACAAACACCCAGTTGAGAAGTTACACCAGGAATTTACTTCCCGCTTTTATGATAGTGTCTAATAACTATGCAAGATTACATAGATTTGTACTACAAAAATTACGATTCCGTTTGAGTGCCTCTAAAATACCCTTTTCATATATCTCGCAATTTCTTTCTTTACTTTTTTGGCTATTACAATACATTCATGTGCTTCAATAATCACAAATAGTTTTATGGTTTCATTGTTCAAAGGCTAAAGGACAACTTTTGTTCTTAACTACAAAACATTAAGAGTATCATACACCAATAAATGATCATATGACGAAAATACTTAACTAACTGTAACTATCTTTGGTCTTTCAATTTGTAGTTTTGATTTACGTTTTAGTAGTCTAGTGTATGTATAAATCGCACACGGTATTTTGACCTCTCGTGACTGCTTTGTCATATATACAAAAGCTAAAATACAGTGTTCGGATAATACTCCAAAAATGGTATTTGAAATATAATGTTTGTTTCACGAAACATTGTTAAAATGTTAAATAAGATGTTATGAATAGTCCATGTGTGACTTTTTAATCATTTTTCAGACCTTGTACATTTTATCTATACATGGTTCATTTATACCGGTACTTAATAATTATGTAAAAATGTTATTGATACGGAAAATGAAATATCCATTAAACGTTTTAAATTATTAATTTAATATGAATTGATATGGAAATATAAATGTCAGTTTTCAAAATGTCATTGAATGAAAATATATGATCGTTCTAGTATGTAGCTAAGTTATTAACCGTGTCCGTAATTTAAATGTCATTCTGACAAGTTGGAATGAAATACGGTTACATTTTAAACATAACCGAATAACATCCAGAGAAAAGAAGTTGAAAATAAACAAGTTAAGGCGTGGACTGTTCAGACATACAGCTTTACAAATACTCAGGACCGGCATGAAGTGGCCGTAATATCGGGTGGTCTTAATAGCAAAACTTTTTAGTAGTTTTACCAATTTTAGGTGCAATCAAACGATTCTTGTCCCAATTGCCAACATCACTGAATACATTTCATATAATTTTCTTTTAAATTTATAGATTAATAGAACATGATATCATCTTGAAACCCGTAGTTACTTGAAATAGAAAATTTATAGTATTCAGCTCCGGGTGATCCGCGTGTTTAATACACTACAAATCAACCCTCTATGTCTCGGCTATAATTCGTTACTTGTTACGGAAAAGCAGTAGGATACTTGTACCGCAGAGGTTATACAATGGAATTTGAACTGAATAATACGAACAAATCCGGTTCTTAATTAGGTTTAAAATAAAGAAAATTGTTAAAATTAAATTTGTAAAAACAATCACAATGAATTTAAACTTTCAAGCCTAACGATTTTGTGCGGGCTGGCAAACAACTCAATATAATTTGGGAACTTGAAATTAAACTTATCATTACTTTTTGTTTTCCTTTCAATTATCTTTTCTACGTTATAACTTAAAATAAATTTCTGTACACATTATAGTATTTTATGTCGACCCTAAACTCATTAGGCAAAATAATTCTTAATTTCAAGCAGTATGATTCTTTTCAAATATTACACTTGATCAGGGTATCAAATAGTTTTGACCTAATGACATATAACATGAATTTTAATTCCTCTTCTTTCAGGCGGAAAATCGCAAGATAAGAAATAGTACAATTCAAAAGCTAAATGCATACGCATTATTCTTAATACAATGCCATCAATTCTTATTCTTTGACATGCCGCATTAAAGGGGGATTGATATGACGTCTACGGGGAAAGACGGCTCTGTCAATGATTTCTTCATTCCTTGTGAATTTTGCCTAATTGCATTAAAATTGTAGGTGGGAGATTTTTTTTGTAATATTTACTTTACATTGTGAACATCATCGCGAACGATTTGCAAGCCTAAAGACCGACCCTATTCTGTAACATTCGATATTTAGATAAATGTAAACGCTTTATGATTCAATAATATACAGTATATTACATAATGTACAGACATTAAAGCGTTTAAACGAGAAAGTATTGTCACGAGTCTACAAAAGATTGCTTCACCGAGTTATATCGCACAAAGACATACGGAAGCGTATAATGGTCGCTAGTTATTGTTTAAGTCAACTAGACATGTGTGTGGCAAAATGTTAACTTTGCTTGATATCATTTAGCAGTTGTGCGTTATTCCATGAAACGGTAAAACAACTGCTTAAAAGTAGAACGGTTTGTTTTCATTACACGATAGACATCAACAAGCAAGCACAATATTATATCTTGCTAACACAATTACTTAAGAAATTCCGAATTCGACACAATGTCATATTGTTTGGCAATTTAAGTTCATATCTGCTCGCTCAAAGCTTAACACGAATATTATCATGTACTCGTATTAATGACAAGATGACCCTATATCGCAAATGGTATATACATGTATCTATATAACAAATGGTGGCGTAACGTCAACTAGATTAGATTTAGAAACACTGTATTCTAGACAATAGCTATTGACTGACTAATTTTTCCAAGTTAAACTTGGTGAATAATTTTATATGAAATAATTTAAGAATCATCGTAAATATCTGATAAAGATGGTATATTTATACGTAATGTACGGACACGCATATATGTCACCATTTGCAATATGCTACTTGCTAATTATTTTGTCATTGTGCTATATTATTCTGTCATGAAGCAATATTTTCTAGACTGTGACAATCATTTTTCGCTAAAACACTTTAATATATTCACATTGGGCAATATCATTGAATCAAAAAGATTTAATATTGTGCATATGCAGTAATATTATTACACGCCGCCCTGGAGGCGGCGTGAATTTTGGAATGCAGTAAGTAAAATTTCCATGGGGTGACGTAACTACTTTTAGACTGTAGACTGATTTCACAGTGTGTTCTTTTGTAACAAGCGGTCTTTTGATTTGAGATCGCGAACCAGTCTAAATTTTACGGAAATAGCCGATTTTAAACGAATGACTACGAAGTTGTTTTTAGTAAGGACGCTGGACGACAACGATTTAAAACGAATGGCTACGAAATTATTTTTAGTAAGGACGGTAGTTTCAAGCGTTGGTTCAAATAAAGTTTTTTTCGAAATAATTTTTCTTTCGTACGAGAATAATATAAATTGAAGCAAATTTATATGTCAGAATTCTAGACAGAAAAAAAAATAAAAAATTATTTCAATGATTTGACTATTAAGCTATTTTTAGTAACGACTCTGTCAGTCATATACAAATTAGAGTGCAAAAAGATTAGGTTTGGTTAATCACCATACATTAAATCCAACATTACTAATTATCGCAACCCCACTCCATTTGGCGGCGTTCAAACATTTGACTTGTTCTGTGTTTTTTATGCGTGTTTTCCTAGTAAATGCACGACATAAATGCCTGAAGTCTGCTATTTTTCTGTAGCGTTCGACATTCAAATATACATGCGAATAAAATAACTAAATATGCACAATATTTACGCCTTATGATTTAATGCTATAGACAAATGCAATAAAATGTAGCGTGTTCGCCAGTAATTACATGTATTGTCGCAAGTCTTGAAAACATTCCATCCTGGCAAAATAGTATCGCACAATGATAAAATGATTAACAGGTAGCAACAAACAAATGGTGACGTATTTGTTTTTCCGTAGTAAAGAATGAGTAAAGAATAATATATATCAGTTCAATTAATTATACAATACAATTAAATCTCGAGACACAGAAACAAACGTGATGTGGCATGAGATAAAAAGGAGAAAATCATGTATAATTACAGTTACCTGTTTTTCAACAGTTTGCATTTTTAAATACTTAAATGTTTTTGGGGTTCATGTGTAGCTCTATCTACCCATATTCGTGTCTACATGCCTTTTGGTGTATTGTTTCCTTTTGTGTCCTATTCAGTAATGTAGCGTGACTATACATATTTTGTAAGCAACACAACACCGGCCTTAACGATATTCTGATTGAAATCAGTCTGGGCCATCTTTGTCAACATATCGCTTTACAAAAACATAATTTATTTGATTAAAAAAACTAGGATCCATATTACATACTAAAGTAGGCAAGATCTTTTCTTTTGCTTCGATTTAAACACGAGTATACAATTATTTTGACAACCCGACATATCGAATTACGACTATCAGACAGCTGTGCGTGATGAAATGTATTAAGTATTGTATAAATAACACTTGAACGATCATTTTGAAATGTGGTCCTACGATAATGTTTTTCTGTTATGTTCTTCAAATATATACACGAACTTTAGAACCCATCTTTTTTTATAACTCGCTTCAAAATTGCGATACAATACGGCAAAGAAGCTACGAGTGTTGATGTCCTTATGCAAACACAACTCGTAATTCATGGCCAATACAGTTAATAAACATACTGTATATACACACCTACTCCTTTGTTTAGAATGGGTCCATATATTTTTGAAAGACCGGCATTAACAAAGAGAAGCTCGTGCGCAGACCTGTCCGCGTGCACAGATAGACATTCGTACGTGCATAAAGAAATATTTCTGAAAGAAATGGGTCATTGTACAACAAAATCGTAGGTCTCGAAAAAAGCAGAAAATGAAACTAAACATAATCGATCCTGTATATTTATTTATATTATTAATGCCACTGTTAAGTCTTTGTAAATTTCGAGTATTCTATTAAAATTATGTAATATAGGTATCATTTAAAGTATATATGATAAAAAGATCATGTTGAAACTGTTTGTTACCGGAATGTCAAAAGTATTTTAATAGAGACAGCATTAAAATTTTATAATTCAGACATGATTTCATTTAACTTGTAATTTCGCTTCTAAATAAGATTAGTTTATACATCATTTGTACTTATTTATTTTAGGTCGATTGTAAAACAAGTTATCGAACTTATATTAATCACCCTCGACACCTCATTCCTGATGGTATCCATCAGGATGAGGGTATGAGAGAAGAGAGCCAGTTTCCTTTTAATGCTGAGCGCCAAGCAAGAGAGATACTGGTACCATTTTTTACGTCTTTGGTATGGCACGGTCAGGAGCGAACCCATGACCTCCCGCACTCGAAGCGGACGCTCTACCAATAGGCTATGGAGGCGGTTTTAAATTAGATTTAAAAGTTGTAGTATGAATAGAAAACAATGTACGACACTTTTTTTCCGAGAAAAAGAACAAAACTGTCACGTTTACTATATTTCTACGCCTTGTTCCAGTACCGTTAGCGGAACCGTGCATTTATTTTATGTCTAGTGACTGTAAGGTGATATTCATAAAACAAAGCCTAACATTTCACCTTCTTTTGCTTTTTCAATGGTCATATCTACATATATGCTGAAACATGGCAGAATAACAAGCAAACTACAGATGCCGATTAGCACTTGATACATGTATTTACTGACTCTATGTTGTATACGTTCAGAGCAAACTGTTGTGGCACATGCTAAATATGCCGTTTTCTCCAAAGTATAGTGTTATAATTGTATTACAGAAGCACAACTCCACATCCAGAATGTTTCAGAGCTATTGATTAAGCCTTTCCCTGCTTGCGACCAGTAAAGATCATTTTCAGATTGCACATCTGTGTAGACTGATCATGATCTGTACTGCTCGTTATTTAGTCAATACATTTTCATTGAGCATTCTTTAATGGTACTGACCATAGTAAAAACGACCAATTCCATTTTATAAATTTCGGTGTAAAGCCATAAAGGTAAAATTTGTTTTCTTAAATTATTCACACCATACAAAATTTCGGCGGACACACTGACGAATATCCCGTCCCTAAATTCAACAATCACATTTGGTAGAAGGGTATCCCCCGCCAGGGACATATGTTCGGCGCCAAATGGCATAGGATGAGAAAAATGGGCAGCCTGTCATGTATGGGACTCGAAATGAGGCCTTTCGCTTGGGTAACAAAATGCTCTTCCGTCCGTTCGCTTATACATTTTCTCCTCTATTCACGATTAAGTCCTTTACCGTTACTACCACATGCGATTTCCGGCAGGCGTTTGCTAATCAACATTTTCTCCAAAAGCAAATGTCATTACTGAACACAAGCCTGAGGCAATAAGCTGACGCCTAATGCACCAATCATTTCTTAGAAGTTAAATTTGCACGGACGTTCACATGGACGAATATAAAGCGCGACTCAAGGTTACTCTCTGTTCAAAGTCGTTATGAGGGTAAAAAACCAATGTTCATGTAAATACCGTACCAATATTTGTGTTATTTCACGAACACACATGTATAACAAATACTTGAAGTAAACAATACATCTGATATTACATGTACGTATTCTGCGTATAATTATAAAATCATTTGATTGTATTCTTGTTCTTAAAAGATATCGAGATCCTTTGATTAAATGTCGTCAGAATCGTATCCCGTTTCACTTATGATGGTGTGTAAGTCGGATATTGACCTCGTGCGGTCTTTTTCTGTAGGAAATAGATAATATCATTTCGGTCCTACTTATGAACAAAACATGAAGGTTAAAATAGCTTAATTATATACAGACAGTAACATGATAAGACAACCTTTAAATCAAATACCTCTGTCATCAAATTAAATAGTTCTCTTAAGTGTCGGAATATTTCACAGATTACTTAATTATATGTAGGTTGTTTAATTATATGTAAGTATACATAATGCATAAAAGTGGTTATAATTGATTATGCCTGTTACGATATGGTATAAAGTCGAATAGATATTTATATCCATAAATATATACACTAGATAAAAATTAATACAACCCATTTGAAAGCTTCAGATTATTCACCGTTTAAAAAGATTCGTCGCTTTGAACAATTTTTAAAATTATTTCATTTTTTTATCTAAAGATATTGTCAGTCTGTAAAATGTCATGAAATACATGTACCTTAGTTAAGTAGGAGATTTTACAACCTAGAAAAGAATTGATTGTTTATATCTACAATAAAACTGAACTATTGCATTTACATGTACTTAAAGTAAACGTTGTTTAAAAAAATTAAAACATAAAGTTCCCTATCTTGATCCAGGACAGTTAGCTAGAGGTTCAAAGTTGTAGCAACTTTTTATGACAGTGTATGAGTAGATTGATTTACTTAACAGTTTAAAAAAGTACAACATGCAACATACACGGGGCTTTAGTTCCATGATAACCTTTGGACACCGGCATATTTTGTTACACACTCGACAGACATGCATGCGTTTTTGTAAACACTGTACATCACGTTTTGGCTACTTTCGGTTTACTGCGCGTGTTGTATACGTCAGCAAATAGATTGAGCTGTAACATGAAAGTAAAATTTCCATTGGCCCACCTACAGAGGTCACGCGCAGGGTCACCCTGTCTGCTAACCTGCGCATGGACTTCTTTTTTTTTTTTTTGGCTAACGAGAGGTCAATTTCAAGCGTTCTCATAAGATGTCAATATACCTAGGTTTGAGTACGACATGTCTGCTTTATGTCTGTGAAAAAATATTTGCACGCGCTCAAAACACTATCCCACAGGGGCCTGTACGCGAACGTTGGTAAAATGAAAATTTTCAAAGCTGGTAAAATTGTGTCCAAGGTCATTTTCAAGGTCGTCTTAAAGTGTCAGCATTTGCCTCGGACGTCTGAGTTTTCACTAGTCAGGAGCTGTCGGCATAGCCTTTAAATTCATACAGACAAAACGTGTTCCATACGGCCACTGTCACTTCTATGGAAGGCCAAACCGGTCTTAACCCGCGTATACGGTTTATTACGTTACAGGTGTTCAAAGGATATGTAAGTCCCATTGCTATTTAGTCGCTATGTTTTCATCGTGTCTGCAATATGTTTATTGATATTTAGAACTATTGTCATTATACAGTCAACCTGCGATCAAAGACCATTAAACGGAAGAGGCTTTGGCGGTTGATAGGGGTGTTCACAGCACGAGGTTATCTCCTGTTGGTTTCGTAGGAGATCTTTTTTCCGGAGATAATCTTCAACACACACCACACATACATTTTGTCATGTAGATCAATAACATAAGCTTGTCCTTCGTATAGCAGTTAAAATAACATATTCCGGGACGTGTTGATGTCTATTTGGACAATTCAAAACTATTACCTTCATTGCTAAATACCACCATAAACGTTTCACAATATCTCAGATATGAATTTCAACACGTGTAGAGCCGTCAGAGTATGACAAGAGCTCAAATCAGGTTACAATCTAATATGTTGCCATCCCAGTAATCTGACAGATAAACACTGTATGCCGAAACAAATTATAAATGTGGACAACACATTTCTCTTAAATTAACGTCACATGATAATGAGCTTTTGCATGAATTTTGAATGGTAGTATAATTGTAACTTTAAGTTCTGTTTGAAATCATAGAGAGAGGTCATTTTATGAATAGGAAGAGAACTATATGTTTTTGGTGTAATGTTGTTGATCTTTGACTTTGAGGAATAATGATTTATTATATCAGCTACATACATTTTCTCTGATGAAGGACAGTAATGACCAATAAACACCCTGTCCTCTTTTAAACGTTAACTCATGTTGCTAGCTGTGTCCCTTTACAAATGTACACTTGTTTTGCTCTGGTTCATGGACATCTGTTATTTTACAATTTTGTTAAAACACTTTATACATGTTCCTAAATTACACAGTCTAGTGATACAAGTAAATGATGTTATAAACTTTTTGTTACAAATGATCATATATGAAAGGCCACTTATTGATTTACATTATGTGGGTAAAAGAGTATATACAAGCATATCGATAAAGCCGCACACAGCTTTGTACACATATAAACTGCGTAAACAAATGATCTTGACAACCGCTAAAGCTTCTCATTGGTTGGTTTGGCGTTCAGTTTACTTATGATACGTATGATTTTAAAGCAAACCTTAAACCTTAAACGAAGTATTTAGGGTATTCCGTATTTATTTTACAACAATGTGAAATTATGTGTTGCAGTTTATTTTTGTAACACTTATTGTGGATGTTCTCAATATTACAATGTTTTTATGCTGACACGATCGTGGTATGGATATTCATTAAGAATATTATTGAAAGTGAAGTGTTCAGTTTTTTCTCGTGTATTTAACAATTTAAAGTAGTTTGAAGTGTTATTAAATATTCTAAAGTGCAATACCAGTTTATGATAAATAGCAAAAAACTAAGTTTGCATTCATTGACGAGTTGCTCAGACATACCCAAAACTGTTCGCAGCTTCCTAGAATTGTGATTTGAATGGAGTCGATATTCATATTCCTTCAACGTAGTGGAATTTTATAAAAGATGTAAATAATAATATTGTATTTATTTTTTTCATAGCATAGTAAAGTCAAGTCAACTTTTATTAGCGTAAGCATATATTTATATATGATGTTCATCGCCATTTTTGGATGTGTACTTTATTATGCTTAAAATGGAAAAGCATGTAACATTAAAATAAACAGAAAACATATTAAATTCCTAAATCAAAAGGGACTTTTCTTAAGTTTCAAACCAATTCAGTGAGACATTATCTTAAAGCAATAGATGGTGTTCCTGTCAAAACCTAAGAAATACACATGACTCTTTAGAGACACATATTTTGACGTCT
>JAFMSR010002942.1:0-18678 GCA_022818135.1 Saxidomus purpurata | reverse complement strand
CTAGTCCGACTCTTCATGTGCTAAGTGCCTGAATGATAGCATGAAGGAAACGCCTCGTCTATTCAGGCGAACAATTTGAGAATGTAGTGCTTGCCAGACAGGCTCCGCAATCCCAAAGTGCCCATTTACAGCTATATTCGTGACACAGTGCCTTGGGTGCGCTGCGGGTCGTCAGTCTGTCAGACATTGCACTTCGAATTCATCGACACAGGTAAATAAAGTGCTCTATAAAATGTTTGTACACACCCTCCAACCAATAAGAGCCTTGACAAAGTTGGTAACATATCTATAAAATCAACCTAGAAGAAAATGCTGGAATAAAGCAATATTATTAAAAGTACTATGTTGATGCACCGCATCCCAACATAGTTACTATAATATGCTGGGCTATAGTAAGCAAACTATGTTCATGCAGGTGCATGAACATAGTTATATGTTGATGCAGTGCATGAACATAGTTGGCTATATGTAATATAATATCAATATTGAACCACTGGATATAGAAGGTTTCGGAAAGTGACGCATGCGTAGTAAACTATGTTTCAAAATGTTTTTGTTATCTGGGCAAGTCGATAATATAACTGAATGGCAGTTATGAGTTTAAATAATACCGTGTTTTATTATATATGTATAGATTTTATGGTATTTTACCTGGTTATTGCACAGCATAATGAGCTTATTATAGCCATGATAAGTGAGCCGTAGTTTCTAAATTATTGGCAAGTCCTTGATGTTTGTTCAAGTTCGGTGATTTCACTTTTTAGTACTAACGCATGTGGGGAAAAAATCTATATTTTGAGATTTTCATTTTAAAGTCTTTACTTTTGCAGAAATCCATTTGAATTTCTTTATTCAACTATATTATAGATAGTACCTGATAACAAGGTGAATATCAATACACTTGTAGTAACACACTTCACATTAGTATATCGATGTTGACTCTTAATGGGGTGAATATCAAATTGTATTAACTTGAAGTATGGATATTACGTAAGCCGAAGGAATATAATAGATAATTCTTTATATACTGATTCAGAAATAAGAATCTGTTTTAGCCCCATGACCACGGTAAAACAGTGATATTAACAATACAGTATACAACTGATATTTGAACACTTGCAGACATCAACAAATATGCTAAAAGTTCGACCACTAGTTTGAAGACAGCAGCATATATCGTATATCTGCCGTAAATACTTAATTCTGATTGAACGATAGCGCTCACGTGCCTAGGTCTCGAAGTATGTATGATGACCTGGAGATGATGTGTAGACCTGCCGGATTTTAAGACGTCATTTCTGTTATATTTTTGTATGATTTCAATTTCTCCTTATGAGGTATACGACATTTTTTAATTTGAGACTAATATTTCGGTCAATACACTGATTTGTGAATGAGTGAATGAGTGTACTGGAAAGCAGCAAAATGAAGCCAACAGGCTGGCTCCAGACAGTTCCGTTCCAAGAAAGACCAGGCTACATTCTTCCTGGGCGACTGAAGAATGCATTCAGAAAAAAAGTTACCTTGTTTCTTGAATTGAGTCTCTAAAGAGCATTCAAAAGTATTTAGACTAAAGTTTCCTTGGGAAGTTACTGCGGAATTGGCTTGGAGGCAGATTGTACAAGTAGATCAAAGTCCTATCTGTTCAACTGAAGAGCTTGAGTCATCGGTGATAAGATACAAAGTTCCACAACGACATGTGTGTCCCTCGGTAAGGTGTGTTGCCACCAACTCATTGTGTCCGATCGTCCAAGATGAGTCAGAGCCGACTACATTGTTCTTTGATGTTCAGAACAGTATGTCATCAAATGCTATAGGATACGGCCAGTCGCAGACATGCTTTAAGCATGGGCAGAGTCCTGTACAACTCTATTCACACTGTCATCCAAGCAAAAAGGCTGGTGCCATCAAGATTCGCGGCATTCCTCTGCCTGAAGTGGAAGGACTACATTGTGAGTGTTACCTTCGACAAACGACTTAGTATATATACAAAGGAAGCCCCATCAAGCAAAGCTGAAACTGGGGCCCGTCGAAAGCTAGCTAACACTAGCGATAAGTTAGCTAGCACCACTGGGGTGCAATTGAGAAAATACTGAAAACAATATACTTAGGAAGAAATAGGCTCCACTGAATATTGCTCCGCAGGTGAGATGGCAACTGCAAAGTCAAATAAAAAATCCTGGATAAATTCTGAACTGAACTTTGGGATTCATGGCTGGAGAAATGTGTATAGCTCCAATTAATTTAATGGAGAAAGTAACTGCTATACAACCACTCCCCGGTAAAAGAAGAAGGGCAAGCTGTCATGCATGCCAGAAAGTACCAGTTCTTCCCAGACCACCATGAGAATAAGCTGCGGACAACAAGGAATCACTTTTTCCATGAATCCATGAACCTGCAAAATAAAAACGCCGCCTATTTTGGATCACCAACTATCATATGCACTGCCAAAGCCATGTTTACAATTTGTAACTGTTGACAGTGGATCAGCACGAATGTCAACCCTGTCAAACATAAGTGTTTGAGCTACAGTCAGGGTTGACGATAAAGTATATGTATCAACAAATGCATAACAAAGCTACGATCTCAGAAGTTATCTATAGAGACATGGACCCATTTTGTTACCCAGACGACTCTGCTATAGCTGCTGTACAAGACAGTGGTGCTGGTGTTTTCATAATGCACACGACTGGTGGGACAAAGGCAGTCAACATACCAGCAGGCAATCACTGTACCAACTTCACGCAGAAGTGGAAGATATCATACAGGCATAGAAAAGTATTGAATAGTCAAGAGCACTCTCATCAGGAATTAATTCTAACAGATGCTCTTACCACATTGCCACCACTTGCCAAAGAACTTAACAGGCTCAGCCCGAGAAGCGGAAAGTGTCAGTAAATGGATACCAATATAATGTTTTGCTCAAGGCAATGAGATGGCAGAAAGGAGCTTAAGAAAACATAAAGGTGGTTAAGACTCTTACAAGAACGAAGACACAGAAGATGACTATCATATACTAGACAGATGGAAACGAATCATTCATTCAGACTTCAGAGGGACATAACAAGCTCGATGCCCATATGCATAAACACTTGAAGCTGTCCATATAGCCCGAAATACTCGTGTGGTCCTTCAGACCAAACAGCTGGGCATTTACTTCAGATATATTCACTATATTATTAGTCAAAAACGGGTGTGACCAAACTGTACCTTATATACAGACGCAGAAAATGATTATTGTTTGTTCGCAGATAAAATGTGAGTCTAGTTCGTTTAAGCCCAATCTAGAGAAGGGGTCAATCGTAACTTGCAAGTTTGTTTATTATGTGTGCTTGCTCAAACACTAGTCTATATTAAATAATGATCGTCATTTGCATGATAATACAAGAGTAAAGATCGTCCAGTATAACAGAACAAAGTTGTGATATGTTTTTCTTGTTAAAGTAAGCACTCTTCGGATGTTCCAATTAGTTGTTTCACGGTAAATAACAGAGCCTCGTTTTAATAGTTGTCACCTTTAACTTTTACCTAGTGAAACCAATATCAAAGCTTCATCTACTGCTTGTTATAAAGTGCTCTTTCATTGACGCTGTTTAATGATTGATGAAAAACGTTTGCCGGGACTTTGACACCTTTCTGCTCATTCCATTCCGGAAAACATTGTTACCTTCTGAATTGAGAGTTGGCATTAAAGTTTGTGCACGTTATAAACTATACACAACTTTCAAAAAATAAAAGTTTGCAATTTGAAACTTGTATGAATTTAGATCAACACAAGTGTTCAGCCTGTCCTTCATTTATATTAATTTACCATTCAAGTGAGTCAGAGTTACATTATAGCACAACTATTTTCTTGGGGATTCGCGATCGTTTTACAGGTTTTTTTTTAGATAGGAACAGTTCGACAGTTTACCTTGACATTGTTCCTTCAAAGGACCAGAACAACACTTCAATACAATACAATACAAATTTTATTTATTGTGGGCTAGTCATATACAATAAACATTAGTTATGAATAGCTATTGATGTCCTTGTATCAGTACATTAGTATTCCACGATAAAAATTCAAGTCATATATTACACAATAAAGAATAATTACAAAATAAAATTTCATAACCTTAGATCATAAAGAATACGCGCTTCAACTGTATTAAAGGCGAATGTAAACATGTAAGTGTAAAACTGTTTTGATCTTTTATTGCCAAACTACATACAAAAACTATATTTACAGTATTTATTTATTTATGACCTGTCAGCGATGTGTATTGTTCCATAGATCGATTGTGGGATTGTTGGTAAAATTTAAGCGATTGGCATAACAATTTAAAGATTTTAAACGTTCTTGTTATTATTAACAAAGAGTAAAACATAATTTATGGAAAAGTGTAGGACTAGTTTTGCGTATACGTTGGCACAGAGAAATTATTTTCTCCTGAGCATTACCAGTAACTTTATCAAGATACAGTCGCCTTTTCTGGTTTAGAAAACATCTTAAAGTCATAAAATAAAAGGGCAATAAATTGAAAATGAGGTAAAACACAGTTTTAGTTCTGTGACCGTGTACTTTCCTGTAATAGTTTCTTACTGTATGTGAACTTTGAATTTATTTCCAGAATAACGTTTTGTCAAATTTTCGGTCACCATAATAATTGTATCCAACATTGGCATCCACATTACGGTATTCAATTAACACTACAGGATTCAAATCATAGCACAAAACCAAGTGAACATTTGTGTCCACTTATTTAACTTATCTATGTTCAAAGTTGGCCGATCTTCTAAAAAATCTAAGCGTTATAAATTGTCGAAGCTAACGGTTCCGGTAAATTTATATACATGTAATTGTGTTTAAATTCTATGAAGTAAAATGTGTCTTCTGATTTGTGAAACAACAGCTGTCCCTCATAAGTGACGAATGCCCTCAAAACGATGTCTTACAGTCTCTGACATTGACCTTCGAGGTGTGGACCCTGTACTTGCGCATGAAACTTTATCTACATGTGCTGGACAATTGTTCCAATTCATTTAAACATTCTTAAATGCTGAGTTACAATCCGGACATGAACATGTGCATATATACCGGATTCTAAAACCTTTGATCTCTAAGTGTGACCTTAAACTTCAAACTAAAGGCGCGAAACGTGCGCGACATGTCATCTCTATGTGCTTGATGGTTCTGCCATGCTATTATAAAATCCTTCCATATATGAGAGAGTCACCATGTATATAGGATTATATGACCTTTAAACTATAAGTCTAACCTTGACCTCTGGTGTAGGGAAGTGGGTCTTGTACATGACATATCGTCTTGATGTGCTGAACATTTGTGTCAAGTTATTTCAAATAATTCAATGCATAACAAAGTAACAGTCGGAACACGAATGTGTGCATATACACAGGATTCCCGAAGTATGACTTTGACCATTTAGGTAAGGACGTTGGTGTTGCACGCGACACGTCGTCTTCGTGTGTTGAACATGTGTCATATGATTCGTGAACTTCTTCACAAACGTTAAAGTTACAGCCCGAACACGAATATATGCATATAAATAAGCTTTCGTTACCTTTAAACTCACAGTGTGACCTTGACCTTTGAGGTAGGGACGTGGATCTTGAAAAACGGAAGCACGGACGGACAGTGCGATTTTAATATGCCCACCTTTGAAAGCATAAAGATTAATTTTATCAACATAGTTTAATGGAACGAAGCACTACTATCAAAATATCAAAAGAATTTCAAACAAGTTCTCACCATTTTTAATCTGAGCCCTTAACATTTTATAATTCATTTCGATGTAGATGCATGTTAAGGTCAAAATAAAGGCTCATGTTTTATATTTTAGACAGGTTAGTCGGATTCATTTTAAACGAGATGTATCAATTTTATTAAATACCCCTGCAATGGCGTTTTGTCACATATTAGGAGTTTACTCCTAAACGACTAATGATATACGAAATTTATGCCATACAAATATCTAAGTTCAAAAGGGCATTCCTCTGCAACACCTTACTAGATACACACACAAATTATGTCTTACAGGTCTATCATTAATGGTGATTATGTTTACAATTCGTTAAATATCTTTAAAACTGAAGGAGGAGTTGCCCCACATCATGTGTATACCACACGAAATGTACCATCTTCATTGCAGTCCTTTCAAAACGGAAGCAGTTCACTTCACAAACTAGTAATGTTACTTGAAGTTTAAATACTAGAAAGTTCAAAGGGCCATAATGCTCCAAGACCTTGATACCCACATAAATTGTGTTTTTACACATTTACTATTTACAACGATTGCTTTTGGCCAAGTCATTTAAATTCTTTAACAAGAGGCCATGATGACCCTATGTCGCTCATCTGGCTACCATTGGCTATTATACAAGTTTAACAACAGCGTTGTAGAAAATAAATTAAAGTACAGTACAGTAGGTCAAGTGACACCAGGGTGCCAATTGGTTTTATTTGAACAATTTTGGTAATGCCACAAGCCAAATATATAAAGCTCTGGGCAATGTGGTCTGAGACAAGAAGCTTTTGAAATATTTTCCTATAATATCTCAATGCAAAATCAAGTCAGCCCTTGACCCAAATATCTCGGCCCTACTTTTTGCCAATTGTCATTATGGTCTTATTATTGAATCAGTCTAATTAGCGAGACCTTTTTACTATGAAATCGAGCAATTGGTACTTAAATGTCTGGTCTTAATATCGAGGGCGGTCTTAAAACAGAAGTTTACATTTTATGAATTTTACACAATACAACTGTCTAAGTTCAAGGGAGCATAACTCTGCTACGTCTGTCTTGCACACCTACTATTCATGATGATTATTTGAAAACTGAAGGAGCTGAGGACTTAGCTCAAACAGTGATGCTAGTAAAATGGTGACAAGTATTGGTTTATTCACGTGAAATGCATCATTACCTTTCCAATTTGAATGTTAACTTCTACCTCGTTCACCCATAACAATGTTATTCAGTAGTATGCGTTTCATTATAATGATGTTCATAACTCGAATAACTAGACTAGTAAAATGTATCAGTTCATTCAAATGAAATGCATCATTACTTTTCATTATCATAAACATTCCTATCAACTTACTTTTTAAATCGATGTATATACATGTTGGGAATATAGAGCAATATTTTTTTCAATGATCTTGCAAAAATAGAAAGGCTCTCTGGCAACTCTTTTTCGTGAAGAAACAATTTGAATATAAAAGAAATATGTCAACATAGTTTTAAAGTGAAAGAACAAAGGTTCTATCATTATCCTATCAGTATATTTATTATAAAATATCAGTAAATTCAAAGAGATCCTGGAACTTCAATGTTCATCTGCCTATATTATTTTATCTCAATGGAGTTGATAAAAAGATGTATTTTATCACGTTGAGGTGAATCTAACGTATGGTACATGTGCACCCGGACTCGTTCAGTCGAATGATACAATGTATTAAAGCAGAAATCACAGGCCCAAGATGTAATGCATAAAACCACGATTATTCAGGAAAGCAATAACTATACCTAGCCTTTTGCTAACTCCCCAATTATATGACAAGAGAGTCAAGATGCTCTATCGCTCACCTGGCTACCTACCATTGCCCATAATACCAGGTCAACAATGGCATCACATGAAGGGTCAAATTTGACCTGGGGTCATGAGTAGTACAAGATACGTAGAGGTTCACTGCATAATGCTGTATTCCAAATATCTTTAGAAGCTCTGTGCCTTGTCATTGTTTCATCAACATTTGCTTAATGGTTCAGAGAACATGTATTTTAAAGGAAATGGTGGATGGACGTACAATGTACGATGTACCATAATAACATAGGACAGACAGTGAGCAATCCTAATAGTACACTCTGGCACAAAGTGCCAGGTGAGCTTCAAAATGTTGTGCCCTTGTTAAGTCTGACCTACAATTCATCTGTGTGCCAAGTTTGCTTACTATGAAACTGCCCCCAAGGATCAGTTTCACAGTCTGCAAAGGGTTTGAAATGGCAGAGCATTTGAGGCTTAAATACACAAATTTCAAACAGATGATTAATACACTGACAAAAACAAAAGTCAAACATGAATGGAAAACTTGAATTAAAATTTTAATCCGTCCAATACAATACCGGTACATGATTATCCTACCAGATATAGAGTTTCGGTTCGTTTCTAAATCGAAACAATGTGCTAGCTATACAGAGGCAAATTTTTACTGATACTGTAATAGTGTTCCAAATGTTAATGTCAAAATTCATTTGTATACCTTGTGTGTTCTTTCTGTAATAACTTGCTAGAAGTCATCAGCAGAAAAACAGTTACAAACATTTAAAAAGTAAGGTCAAGGAACACTTGTTAACAGCATTTTAATATACGACTGTGATATTGATTCAAAAGTCTTTCATTTTTAATACTAAAATTGTCTTTGATTTTAAGTCTTTCAATTTGGTCTGTGATATCTCATTCATTTTAAGTAAATGTTTTGTGCAATCTTGAACATTAGGACCACAATAGAAATAAAGTGTTTTTACTCAATACTTTTTTTTGTGCTATCCTTCGTATAATATGTAGTTTGACATGGTCCTAAATGTATTTAATATCATTTAATAGAATTGAATCATCAAAGATGAAATATCAAAGGAAAAGAACTCAAATATTTCAAAGGCAAGAACATTTATTAACGTATGTCACAAAACATGATGATTTGAAAGTAGTTTTCTCAAATTTCTAGAAACCATCAATTATTTTTTACAAAGGTATGTAAAATCTTTCAGACATGGGTAGCCTTTTTGTGAATTTGCTGAAAACAATAAAAATTTAATGTATATATCACGGATGAAGCACTTACTTATTGTGACCATATTAATTAACCATATTAATTATATAACATGGTTTAGTCAATTATTAGATACAATATGAAAGTACTTGCTGAAAAATTCACCCATCAGGGCTTGAGTATTGGACCTTATAATTATTATATAAATATATTTAGTATGATATGATTTGACAGTTGTAAATATGTTTATGTATTAATAATTTATTGTGCCATATAAATGTACAACAACTTTGCATAGATCATTCCATCCGAACGTCTGTCCATCAATGTGTTGGAAATCTAGAAACGTGTTCATTTGATACACGATGACCATACTCATCATTGTATACATTGGCCAACGTGACAGTGTTGTAAAATTTTATGTAAAACATTTATCTTTGAGGAAGTTAAGGAAACTGCATCATCTCTTTAGAATAAATTATAAAATAGTTTTACCAATTCTTCTTTAACTAAAATTGCAAATTGTATGCCAAGTTTGATGGAATAGGTGAAACATTAAGATTGCAGTTGAGGAGAATACATCAGTTATTAAGACAGTCAGTGGAAGTATCCTTTATCTTGCATAATGAATAATCTTGACAAATGTACATAAAACAATTACCACCAAAGGCAGGGCCAATTTGGTGGCAGAACCAATATTCTGCATGGAATGTAATTCTTTGAACAGTTTTTGCGTAAAGCTTCATGCAAGGAACATCCTTGCAAAATTTTATTAACAATGGCTGAATAGTTTCAGTGGAAAATGTTGTTTCCTAAGAAAATAGTGGACGGAAGAACAATGTATAACAGGGAGTAAGAGGTCACCTCACTCAGGCACTCTAGTCTTGTAGCTCATCCATATCACCAAGCCACATTTCTTGAGCAATCATATCTTAATATCACAGTTTGCATCTGATTTTCATGAAACTTCATTTAATGTGATCTCTTTTAGATTGTCTTATTTATTGTATTTTGATGCAACTGGGTACCAAAAACACCCCAAGTGCATGAATTCACAAGTTCAATAGTTCTTTAAGACTCTAGGTCATATACTTTATGCAACAGCAAGTTTTACATTGATTACCAACAGCAAAGTCATACCCCCAAATTCTGGGGGTATAAAACTAATGAAATAACTCTTTGTTTGAAGGCTTGGCACATACTGCTCAAAGATGAAGCATTTTTTCTCTCTATATTTGTGTACAAGTCTACCCCACCACTATAATTCTGTACGATTATGTCCCCACGGAATGTTTACTGATGAAAAAGCTGGCACATCATGTTTGAATCTCTGCTGGGGGTATGATGGAGTTGAGAATGCTGAGATCAGAACATTCATTGACGTCACAATAGTCACCAAAGCAAGAGATAAAAAGTTTAATAATTTTCTTTTCTTTTGATTTTGCAAGTCTTTTCTTTCACCTGTGTTTTTAAATAGTCTGACATGATTAACAACACAGCCGACGATATTTGTAGAACAGGAAAGCCCAATCAGCCATAACAGAAGTGTATAAAATTCATGGTCAGGATTGGACAGAACTGCAGCGTTGTGTTGAATTACTTGTCAGTAATGACACTCCATCATACCATGAGCAAAGTTTTTGTTGTAATTGATTTCTTCTCTTTCACTTGTTGTTGATTATCTGCTTTACCATCTTTCACAGAACATCTTCTCTGAAAGTAAAAAGCATGATGTTTCAACAGATTTTCAAATTTTCTGTCTGATTTAAACTCTTGGCATATGAACATACTTTCAGGTAATTAATAATCTAATGCAATTACATTTTCATTTTCAAAGGGCTTATTAATTTAGTTTGAATTAAGTTTAATACAAAAACTGGCTATATAGCCAGCTAGTTGTGAAAGATTTACAAGGTAAAATAATTAAAAATTTCATGAACAATTTAATCAAAAGTACAAGATGAGATAAGAGGTCACACTCACACTAACCCTATATACCTCACACCAATTCCACTGCAGTAAGTAAATTTTGACCATCAATGTCTGAGAAGATTTTTTTAAAGTTTTCTTCACAAACCTATCTAAAAGGAATAGTGCTTCAACAAATCAGTATTTATGTGTAATTTTGTCTGAGGTTCACAGCAGAATCATTCTTGCAATGTTCACATTTTTGTCAGTTTGCTACCATGCATGTTCATGTACTAATGAAATCAGCCACACCCTGATGGCCATGTTTTTGACAGATTAGAGTGAAATTACTCTTCAAAAATCAATCATAATTTCAAAAGAGTCATTAGCACTGATTTATACTCATAGAGAAATGACTATCACTGAAGTATCACATAATGACATATCATCAGCTTCGGTGAAGTAGCTACTTCATTTAGCTTGGAAAGTTATTCATTACCATCTACATCTTCAAAGCACAGTTGAAAGTTTATGAATTTCCAATATCTTATAATCATTTTTACAGCTGATAAACTCAAACACATGTATAATTTAAATGCCTCATTTTAGCACAATCAACACAGAGACCTGTAATAAATCACTATCCACCCATTATATTGCACAACAACTTCGCATAGATCATTGCATGTTTTATGGTACTGCAATATGCCGTATATGGTGTTTTTTTCATGTACATCAAATTTCTTAGTTTTGGTCCTGATTTAATTTTAGCATATCTAATGTTCGCAATTTTTGAGAATTTCAAAGTTGATTCTTGTTTTAACGTTTTTAACGGAGGGAGAAATTAACATTGACATCGCTTTATAAACAAAGGGAGATCACTGTGTGACATCACTTATTTACCCGTATACCAATATCCCGAATTGTCCCGGTGTGTTGTTTTATTTTGCTAAAATGAACAATAAATAATGAAACATCATGTAACTTTATGCATTTATTAACACATGTACATTAAAAAGAATGAATGAACAATTACATTGTATCAATGAATGAATGGTGTTTTATGCTACATAGATACTGACTCTTGCACAGAGGTTAGTATTTAAAACCCTCCTGATATTTATTTTAGGTAAACACAAGATAGCTTTAATATAATTATACAGCATGTGTTAGATAATGTTATAGTTGAGTTTCGCTCTCATATATACTTATAGTAGGATATTGTAATTCATAAAACTGTATATTAAGAGTTTAGGATTAAGTCATGCATTGTACCCACGTATACAGATAATTATGTCTACTCGCGACATTGATTTTAAATCACAGTACAGGGCATAAATTTTATGCACACACAGGTAAGTAACCTGAAATTAAGGGACAAATATTGTACTAAATTTTGGTACCATTCCAATTCTCACACTTCTGTCTGATTGCTAATTTAGCAAAATATTAGACACAAGCAAAAAAAACTGTACATACCATATTTTAAATGATGCTTGAGTTTAATTTTTGCTTAAATATTTAGGTTAAGTAATAATACTTGCAAAAATTATATTATTTATATACTTTTAAAGTTATTTATTTTGACAACAGTTTTAGTGAGTGTCTCTTTAAAGTTTTATGTGTGCAAACACTGTCATCTGTTTCAAAGTTTTCACTTCAACTATATAAGTCTGTATAGACCAAAAATAAACTATACCTTTGGTGAATGATCACCACGTGCATTCCAAGGAGGGTCAGGTGTGGGCATGTCCTGAAAAAGATGCTATTTTAGGTGAAGACATGTACCTTGAACCTACTTGGTACGGTTGGACTGAAGAGACGGCTTGGACTGAAATTTCTGTCATACATACTGCTAGGAAATTGTTCCCATCATATGAATTATTCTGTCCAAAAGCTTTTAAATCCTGCGGCTTCCAGGGACTAAAGGGATTGAATGAATTTCTACTCCTCTGAGACTTGCCAGATGATCTACATGGGAGAACCGGTCAAGTTTTTTTTTCACCATAAGGAGAACCCTTCAAGTTTTTTTCATCACACGGAGAACCAGTCAAGTTTTGCACATCATGTAACAGGTTTGGCTTAGAAACTGATTGATGCTGCAATATCTGGTCCATTTGATGAACTTGCCATGTTCCCAGAGTTTTCAAGTCTTTCAGAAAGTTGTGCATTATGTCTCTGCAGAGACATATCACCATAATGGGCTGCAAGTTTCCATTGTCTGTTTTCACATACTGTTGGTCTCACCATCCTCTTCCATGCTTCAATGTAGTTTAAACTTCTACTCACAGCTACCTTATCACGTATGGTACCTACAAAAACATCAGAAAAAGTGTTACAATATTAGAAAGCCATAGTATGACATATGAAGTCAAACAAAAATACATGAAAGTGACTGTGTAAAAGGCACTAATTTTATTAAATTTTGCTACAGATAAAATGTTATGATTTAAAGTAGTAACATTTGAACAGTCTGACAGTGACAAAGACAAGCTAACATTCTAGATTCATACTTTCATAGGGTTCTATTCTGTTGCAAATTAAAGTCTGGCTTGGATCTACTGTGTCTTTAAAAGGGTCTTATGGTCATGGTCAAAATTTAAGGTTCTTGGTTATGATTGGTATTTCATTTTGTTGATTTTGTTAATCTTATCCCTTTCTGTTGGTACAAAAATACCAAATTGTGTAATGTACTAATGAAACAGTACTGGTAATTTACTGTTTAATGCTGAAAAAAGAATATTTTTCACAATAAAATGATAACAGAACAGGTAGGATTTTGAAATAGAAGTCAAGGACTCTTTAGTTGTTGAGAGATAAGAGTCCCTTTCCACAAAAATGGAGTTTGAATATTTAAGAACCATAACCTGACGTAAATTGTAATTTTACATACCGGTATAAGTATCATGTACTTGTAAGTTTAAAAGTATCTTTATTCTTAAAGGTTATATTTTTTCAGTTACTTCTCTGCAAACACAACACTTTAGTGTTTTCACAATTGAACCCCAAATAAGACTGCCAAACTGTCAAAAAATAAGCCCGTCCGGAGGTATAACTCAGGAATGACTAGTTTTTTTTTTTATTGCAACCAAGGTTTTATGCCCATAAACATTCACAGCAAGTTTGATGAATATTGGATAGTTCCATTGAGAGAGTGGAAATGTGTGGCCCAGGCAGAGGGGCGGGTGTATCTGGATCAGTCTGTTGAAGCACTGACACTTGGGTTCAGTAGAGTGATTCTGGCCCAATTGTGTCTGTCTTGTTTTTATTCACATTCAACTATAAGAACCCAGTAGACACACTGAACAGGTTTAGTCACTCAACAACGGACCCATTTAAATTTTTTTTTCACTATATGTCTATAAACCACAGAGACATAAATTGTAATGAAACAATTTTTTTAAATGAGTCCGTTGGAGTGACTATTTCTGTTCAGTGTATACTGGGTTCATATATTATGTGAATATGAAAAAAAAAAAAACAAGATAAGACACAATTGGGCCAGAATCACTCTACTGAACCCAAGTGTCTGTGCTGCTACCTAGACCAAAAGACTAGGTTAGAAGGTAAGCCCATCACAGCTACCTAGCCACTGCCAATTTTATTGTACATGTCTACAGTATGCTTGAAATCCTTGTAGCAGACACACCATGTTTATAAATAGGCAGTGGCTAGATTACGGTAAAAGTTTAGCCTCCCCAGTTTAGAGTTACGGAAGTTCCATATATATCTCTAGCAAAACCCTTTGAGGAAAGGCTAGAGTTACGGAAGTTAATAAAATAATCCATGTTGCTATAATATATGTCTGATAATGTAATATAAACTGTATCATTTTACCTGTAATCGTAAATATACTGATCTGTCGTTAATGGTTGGGTTTTAGAGGCGCCATCTTGGGTTAGACTTTAAATATGGCTAATATTTTACGGAAATATCGTGATTATCTTCATATTTTAATTGACGTTCAGTTGTAGAACTTTGAACAATTACAATCATCAAAGTTTTTGATTTGGTTTATTAATTTGTGAATGTGAAAAATTATTTCTCTCTAAAAAGTTTTGAATGTTGTTTATCCGAGCAACCTGTTCTGATTGGAAACAGTGTACGTCAGTCCTGAATACCAAGTAATGATATATTGGAAAATACAGCCGTACCTTTTGTTTTTTTTTACTATTTGATGAATACTTTAATGTTTGATGTCAAATAAAAGCTGTAATTATGAACTTTATGAATATGTTAAAAATTGTATAACTTTGATAAGTTCTGGTAAGAAGATGAAAACTTTAATTCAATATCGGTCAATATTTCGGCATATTTAACTGCTTTAAGAAGGCAGTGGCGGGTAGGTAAATTACTGCGGTACTACTGCGATCCTTGTCTAATATTAATAAACAAGAAAACCTTTCAAATTATTTACTTTAATGAATGATTATTCAATACCGATTCTTTCTATGTAGCTCCTCGCATCGATATATAGAACGGCTATCTAGCCTTTTGGTCTAGGTAGCCGGATCCGGTACCTAGACCAAAAGACTAGGTAGCCGGTCGCAGCTACCTAGCCACTGCTATTAAAAAAACTAAAGATGTATTCATATTTACTCATACTGTTTTGCATAATTCCAGAAACTTAAAGGCCAAGTACATTTCCATTTATTGCGATTACAGGTAAATAATACAGTTTATATAACATTATTAGGCATATTTTTAAAGCTTAACATGGATGTTATTACTTCTATAACTCTAGCCTTTCCTCATAGGGTTTTGCTAGAGATACGGAACTTCCGTAACTCTATGCTCGAAAGCTAGAGTTATGGTATGCCGTAACTCTAGCGACTGCCTTATAAATATGTAAAGCATATGTCTGTGTTTGAGGTTAGGGATTTCAAGTTCCTGCATTTCTGGGGGTAAAATTATGCATATCCAAAAATGTAGCCTGTCAGAATTTGCTTCTAATGGTCAAATTATAAAATCGGTCAGAGAATATTTGTAATTCTGATAAGAAACGTTTTGGATTGTTATTGTCTCTTACAGATTGCTTTGATATTTGACATAAAACCTGTTTGCTTCAACAATTTAGGTCCTGGGCATATTTTACGTCTAATTTCTTACTCTAGGTGATATGTGAACGCTTTCATTTAGGTTGATCACTATCATGTTGGAGACAAACTCCCCACAGCGGTGACTTCCCCTTGCAGTATACAGACTCAGCTTAGTCAAATCGCTGTGAGGAGTTTAATTTTGAGACAGACAGGTTTATTCTGGGAGGCCTATTTGCGGACCTACGTGAAAAAGCTAAAAACGAGCTGTCCCTCACAAGAGTGACAACAAATGACCCCGAAAGTGGTGTCTCAGGTCTGTGTCCTCTCCATGTCCTCAACAGATTGTGCCATGAAATTTTAAAATCGCTTCCATGCATGACAAAGAGTTACCATGTACCATAGAAATTCCATTACCTTCAAACTCTTAAGTATGACCTTGACCTTTGAGTAGTGACATTATGGGTCTTACGCGACACATCGTCTTAATGTGCTGAACTTGTGCCAAGTTATTTCAAAATCCTTCAATACATGATAAAGTTACAACCCGGACACGGAAAAATATAAAAAGAGGTGGACGCACAGACAGACAGATAGCCGGACAGACAGACAGACAGACAGTCCGGACGGTACGATTTTAATATACCGAACCTTCGGGGGCATAAAAATGGCACCATACATGTATTTATTTGGGAGAAGGAAAGGAATACTAATAATGACATATGCAGTAACGTTTAAATTATTTTTTTCAGTAAATATTATTAGTATTTTGTGAATGGTTTTGTACAAAAATAACTATACGCATTTTCAGTTGCACGTCTCCTAAAATAAATGTAAATCAAAAAGCTTAATTTTCAAACAAATTATATTAGCATCCTATAACAATAAATTAAAATACTTGAACAGGAATGTGGGGTATGCACCACGAGGTCCAGTCAGCCATGCGAATTCACAGTGAATTAACAGCAGGGGTCTATTAACATGACTGGTCACTGGTAGACTAAGCTTCTGTTTATCATATTCAGCTGCTGTATAACTCCCTTACATTATGTACCGAAAATGAAGAAAGGGATGTTAGTTATACATAAATTTTAAGACCTTTATAAGATGTTATTATTTTTATTTTATCAGTTACCTTTACAGGTATGTAATTTCCCAATCAAATTTATTCGATCATGAAAAAAGAGACCAAAAAAATGACATGACATTTTAACCGTCAATCAAGAAATAAAACTTACAAAAATTTGGCCAAATTTGACTTTCCAGTAACAAGGCGTAAAAAAATTAGTTCAAAGTGTATTACCTAAAGTGCCAGTATTGCATTGTTGGAATCATATCAAACAGGACATGAAACAGGATGGTTTGCAAAATAAACATACAAGCAGGTCAGATTTAGAATTGCATAAAACACCTGAAGCCATTTAAACAAAATGAATCAGAAGAACATTTTTGATAAACAAGTGGTCGAATTCCGGGGAGGCTGGACAGATGAGTTTATAAAAGTACTTTGAAAACATTAAAGCTCTGATTGGAAAACGTATTCTTTTCGTTCCAAATTTTGAAAAGAACAATACATTTGTATCTATAATTCATCTTCAGGTATTACGACTCAAGCTGCGGAAGGTATGAACAATGTTCTTAAATCAATGAAAAAAGAGAAGAAATGCCAACAATAATTATTGTTTTAAGTCTATTCTTTTTCAATTTGATTCCAGATATAACAACTATTAACACATCTGTCTCTAACACATAAAAGAAATGAAAATGAAGCAAATAATTGTAGCCGGAACGAAGACGTAACTATCGAAAATATATCTGATACAAAACACATTGTTTATGAAGCAGACCGGTTGTGATTGCTTCCTGATTTACTTCCATATCTGATACTGAAAAAATGTTAACACTGAAAAAGACTAAACAAAAGCTTCTCTGGTGTTAGATTAGTGTGATAAAAAACGGAAAAGCGAAGCTATACTTTAACCACAGCACTGTTTGGCTGAACTTATTAAGAAAATAAAATAGCATTCGTATCACCATTGCAATCATTTGTTGTAGAGAGGGACTAACTGGTAGGTAAAAAGTACATACTTACATTAAGACCGCGCGAATCGTGTAGTTCTTCCTCTACATATGCACCTGTAACCATTTGATAGATGAAACAAGTATTTAAAGGAATGTAGAGATGTTCAGCAACCACGGGAAAACATTTCATCATTAAAAGTAGTCGCCCTAAGAGTGGCTAAATAATCGGCCAAAAAAAAGCAAAAGCCGATATCGACAAATACCCCAAAATAGTCAATAATTCTGTAAATACACCCATTAGTTGAATACAGAAACACCAAAACATAGCAGTGATCGGCCCTCCACTGATAACCAGTGATGTTAGAAGTGATGGAAGTTTTGAATACCTACGAAATTTGGAGCCATGAATTTAATTTAAATATAAGGGATCATGACCTAATTGAAAACAGGAATAAAGCACTTTTAATCCTTTGTTGCAAAAATTAAAAATTCTGATAAGAATCAGGACCTCAGTCCACTTTAAACGTTCCACATTTTTGTCGAAGAAACACAGAGATAGAAAGTAAAAAGAAGCAATGGAAAATATACTAGGCCCTTCTGCACATCTTCATTTCAATGGTAACAACCACTGGATAGCCTGTTACCAGAAACTCATACGGAGACACTTACGTTTTAGACAGTTTTAAAGTCAAACAGGACACTCCATGACTTTATTAAAAATCAATTGAGTCAAATTTATGGAGATCATGACCTAATGTAAATATTGCCGTTGAGCATCGGTGGGGGGTGACTTATGAAGGAAATTTGAATTGTTTTTAAATAAGGCACTTGTCATTTACACAAGAAGATATGTTGAAAAGCATGACACAGGGTTTGAAATCAACTGTTGATCAGCTAATAATTTTGAGTCATGATGATGCTATTCCATATCTGTGGTGCATA
>JAFMSR010002941.1:0-18690 GCA_022818135.1 Saxidomus purpurata | reverse complement strand
TAATGACATAATGTTAAAACTTTAATGAATAGTCTGAGCGTAATCGATAATTTCAACTGAATTGCTTATGATAATTTTAATGATTTCTGTGAATAATGTTTTCAATAATGGTTTTAATAATGGTTTTAATGAGAATAGTGATAATGTATATAAATAATGTAAATAATGATGATAATGATTTCTGTTTTATATATATTGACACGTCTAACAACACAACTAATGATAATAATGACATAATGAGGATGCTTAAAGCGACTGCACTCCAAATTCTTAGTAAATTTTAATTTTTTGGTAAAATCAATATATATTCAATTTGTCAGCATCAAGATTATTTTCTTTGTGTAAGAGCTAAAAATAAAGGTAGAAAAAAAAAATTTACCGGAGCTAGGTTTTGAACTCGGATCTTTGCGCTTACAAAAAATTTACAGCGGCTTAACCTACTACACTACGGAGTCAGCTGATTTGATGCGAGTTAAAAATATTGATATACCAAAGAGCCCACCCCGTTAAGTCACGGGGTGATATTTTCTACAATAAAAGTAAGCAAAACAACACATTTTAATTGTTTCTTTTGTTAGAAAACTTGTCACGTTATCATAATACAATGCCCCTGATACAGTAATGACAATTGTTTTCTTGAAATTGAAAATTTTCTTTTTTTAGCCTAACTTGTCCATCTGGAGTGCAGTCGCTTTAAACTTTCATGAATAGTCTGAGCAAATAAATGATGTAAATAATGAGCATAAACATAATGATAATGATGATAATTTCATCATTACAAATAGTCTGAGCATTAATTATAACTTAATTGCTGATGATTATGATGATAATTATAATTCCAAATTTTAGAGCCTGCAGAAAATGGAGCAGAACTGTAACAATCATCAACAACACCAATATAATGAAGATGATAAAAAGACAACTGAAAGTACTTGATGGACAGTTGTGTTGACATTTAGTTTAGGCAAGCAATATTGAAATGTTCAACTGTGATATACCATTTCACTCCAAGACCTAATCAAAGGATTGAAAGTGCTGGAGGTTCGATTGTCTCTGAACAACACAGCCTGCACACATGCATGTGTAAATATCAGGACAATACAGACTGTACACAAACATGTTTAAATATCAGGACAACCCTTGCATGAGTAAAGTTATAAATGTCCACACATTTTGACCTTTAACCATTTGTGTAAACTTTACTTTTGAGATAGGAACCCATGTGCTTACATTTTGCATTCAGTGACTATGTTCAACTACCCTTAGAAGTATTAAGCTGTGAATGTTAACTGATAATTGGATTTTGACAAAACTGAACTGAAAATTCATAGTTTGAACTTTTAATGTCATACAAAAGTTATGGGATATGCCATAAGGTTGATTGTATTGTGCCAATTGGCTGATTAGGATTTAACGTTGCACTCAACAGCTAAGGTCATATGGCAACTTCAAACTTTCATGGAGGATGAAGACCCTGGTTGCCAATGCGGGCATTATTTCAGTCATGAGCAGGCACCTTAGTAGAACCTAGATAGCTTCTAGACATAAAAGAATTCGACCCAAGTTGGGCACAAACCTACAGCGGTGAGGGACAAGTAAACATCAGTCAGTGACCTTAATCACTCGGCAAACAGATGCCATTGTATGATGCCAAGCAATTGTCTGAAGTTTCAAGGCTTTAATTGTTACTGAGAAAGTGAAATTTAAGAAAGCTTTATCAGATTCAAGACGACAGTTGCAATTATTGGTCTGTTATTACCAGCCTTTCTACCATGTTGTTTTGAATTTTCAAAACTTGTCTGAAACAGCAACTGAATGTTTTAATAGCAGGCTATAATCTTTCATATTTAACATATACTAGACTCTAGTAGTATTTCGTAACAAGTAATAATGATGATGATGATGGTGATTATAATAATGATACTTTGTATGTATGTACCCACCAAAATTTAGTGTAGCAAAAGAATCATGGTAAAGTGAAAGTTTTAGTTACAATACAATAAGTCCTATTTGAATTTATATTGAGTTAATATCGGTTCTTTGTAAATGACAGCATGATCCAGAGAAATAAATTTGATTTTCCCTATAGATTATTGCATTTCTGTCTACATTTAAAATCGTATTTAAGACATGTAGATCTATGTGATTTCTTAATTATTCGTACCCAGGTACGAACCGACTTGGCAAAATGCGGACATTTTCGTTCCATTTTCGAACCACGCATTTACATAAAGTACAACAATTACAACGTGTTTAAAGCATAAAAATATCTTGTCATATTTCACAAAAAGACATCTACAAGTGCCTCTGTAAAGTTAATTTGCTGATAAGTTTCAGTTTTATACCTAAACGCATAAAGGCGTATTTTAGACTAGTGTTTCGGCCTATCTTTTAGACACGAAATGACAACTAGTCAGGCCGAGCACTTTTGATGATAGAGGCGTTGCCAAGTTACAAAAGAATCGTTGTTTTTTTATGTCGAAATCCGAGTTTTGTAATTTAACATTCAAGAGTACCTAGTGGTTCCATAACTTATTACGATGTCCGATAGTTTATGATCACATGATCACAAACACAATATCGAATATAAGACATATTATTCGGCCTGGCTAGTTGTCTTTTGGTGTCTCCGGTCTGACTTGAAAACTGTTCTGATCAAAACCGCGAAGGAAAATACTTCTATACAGAACAGATACCTCATTGATTTTTAGTAATTTTTAATGTTTTACATTTATTCATCAATATATCATAATGAAAACAGAATACAATTTAATGCATAACAATTCTTCTCATTTCATTGAATATATAGAACTACTTTTCGGTCGTATTCGACAAAAATTTGTGTTAAGAGTTCGGCCGTAAGGGTCTGAAATACTCTGTTAACTTTGGATATGCTTGAATAAATTCAATCGATCCAAAATGATCACTGAAAAGTCCAAGATGTGAAAGTGATTACTCATTTATTCTTCAAAGTATGTACAATTTGAAATGCTCAATTTAAAGAGACTGAACTGCTCAAATCCAAGACGTTAAAATGTGAACTAGAGATGGAGGTCAATGTCAAGGAAAAAAACTGATTTACAACTCTCGCAAACTTGTGTTTCAAACTGCAAATTTGTACAGTGTAACCTTTCTTATCTGTACTCTAATCCAGAATTCTTTCTAATTTCGGACGTCACTGCTGGTCCCAAAATATTATGTTATATAAATTTATTACAAAAATACTTGTCTAGTCCGGAACCTCTCTACTCCCAAAACCAGACAATTTACCATACCGGATACCGTTTCAGTATCAAATTTATCTTCCAGATGAAGCATTAAATTTGCTCCGAACAGTAAGTCTCGTCTGAGTTTTTAATCCAAACTTTTCCTCTGGTTAGAAAGAATTCAGATTAGAGGGGATACACTGCAAATGAACCTGCAATAATACAGCCCTCAAAATGTATTACTAAAGAGCTATAGTTTAGTTTGAAGAAACTATTGGCCGTCATAATTTTAAAACTTCAGTCAAAAAAGCTGGGCAACCCATGGGCACAGAAAGTACCCAAAAGACTTTTTGAACTTTTTGTGTATTGCATGTCAACAAGAAGAACACAGCCTACTTGTTTCATATGTTCTTGTTCTCGTCATACAATCACTACAGTAATAGTTTAACTTTCATGATAAAACTCTGTATATTGAAGTCAACTCACAAGTACTTTGAAATTATTTCACATTTTTTCTCTTGACTTTGTACAATCACTAAAATTTGCCAATTATTAGGCATATTGTTTTACATCTGCTAAGTGAACAGTGACAATTATCTTGAAAAATTAGATTACATAGTCAACACAATAGTCTATAGTTTTTGGTTCTTTTACATATTTTAAATACATTGACATAGTCTTACAGTATTGTTACTTACTATGCATTTAATGCATGTTATATGGAAAATAAAAGTTATGAAACTTTAACCAGTCTAATGTGGTCTGAGCGAACTTACGGGATAATAAGTTCGTTAAATTGTGACACAACCTGTCTGTATAATGTACGTCTAGTCAAAGGTGTTAGTGAGTCCTGTGTAGTAAGGTCACCAGTCCGGGTCTAACAATATCACTATAAAATTAAGTCAGGTAATGTGACTTTCCATTAGTTAAAGTCTCAACCCCTGATTTTTGCAGATCATGTGTAATCTGGTACAATGGAACTAACTCTAAATGATTTACAATTAACTCAGTAAGAGTGACTTGCCCTGAATTTATCAAATAATATCATCCAAGAAAAGGAATGTTCCTCTGCAAGTCTTAAAACTAAACAAATCAAATTTATCTCCCTATTTTTGCAATAGCTTCATCCGAGAATAGATCAAATTCATCTCCCTATTTTTTAAATGACCTTATGGGAAAATAGATCAAATTTATCTCCTTATTTTTGCAATGGCCTCATCAAAGAATATATCAATTTATCTCCCTATTTTTGCAATGGTCTCATCTGATAAGAGATGTAATTTATCTCCCTATTTTTTAAATGACCTAATATGAGAATAGATAAATTTATCTCCCTATTTTTCCAATGGCCTCATCTGAGAAGAGATCTAATTTATCTCTCTATTTTTGCAATGGCCTCATCGGAGAATATATATAATTTATAACACTATTTTTGCTATGACCTCATTTGTGAATAGATCAAAATTATCTCCCTATTTTTGCAATGGCCTCATCGGAGAATATATGTAATCTATAACCCTATTTTTGCTATGACCTCATTTGAGAATAGATCAAATTTATAACCCTATTTTTGCTATGGCCTCATCGGAGAAGAGATCTAATTTATCTCCCTATTTTTGCAATGGCCTCATTGGAGAATATATGTAATCTATAACCCTATTTTTGCTATGACCTCATTTGTGAATAGATCAAATTTATCTCCCTATTTTTGCTATGGCCTCATCTGAGAATATATCAAATTTATATCCATATTTTTGCAATGGCCTCATCAGTGAAAAAAGACATTTCTTAAGAGTGTCTTCAAATTACATCAGTAAGAGAGTCCACCCTATATCACTCGCCTGGGATCTACTTATTACCAAACAAGAGCTGTCCCTCACAAGTGACAAATGTGTCCTCTCCATGTGCTCAATAAATGTGCTATGTCATTTTAAAATCCTTCCATGCATGACAGAGTAACCATGCATACAGTATTCCATTACTTTAAACACTAAGTGTGACCTTGACCTTTGAGGTAGGGACTTGGGTCTTGCACACAACACATCGGCTTGATGTGCTAGATGTTTGTGCAAAGTTATTTTAAAATCCTTCAAAGCATGATAAAGTTATAGTCCAAACACAAATGTATGCATATATACAGGATTCCATTACCTATAAACTCTAAGTGTGACCTTGACCTTTGCGGTAGGGATGTTGGTCTTGCACACGACACGTCATCTTGATGTGCTACACATTTGTGCTGAATTATTTTAAAATCCTTCAATGCATGACAAAGTTACAGTCCGGACACGAATGTGTGCATATATAGAGGATTCCATAACCTTCATACTCCAAGTGTGACCTTGACCTTTGAGGTAGGGATGTGGGTCTTGCACGCAACACATTGTCTTGATGTGCTAGACATGTGTGCCAAGTTATTTTAAAATCCTTCAATGCATGACAGAGTTACGGTCCGGACACTAATTTGTAAGTGGGGACGCACAGACGGACGCACAGACAGATGGACGGTGCGATTTTAATATGCCGCCCTTTGGGGGCATAATAAAAGTGAATAAAAGGAAAGCAAAGAAAGTAGAAGACTGCAGACAGGGCAAAAACAAAAGACAGATATCAAAAATGGCTAGTCAAAGATGCATTGTAGCTAAAAATCTAAACTACCGTATTTCCCCGTAATGCCAAAAAAATGGCCCTAATATTGTTTAGTCCTTGTTTAAACGCCCCCTATTTCTTAAATCTCCTCTCTTTCATTTGTACCCTTGAGACGACCCCCGTTTTCCGAAAAATCAATAACACGCTTTGTCCTGTATCTGGTTTAACAAGTGTGTACTCACTGTTTGGTCACCTTATGATAAATCAAAGCGCTGAAGGCACTGGAGGTGTCCTTTATACGATAATAGTGACCACTTCCCAAAGCATACAGATCTTAAATGGTAGTGTAACATTGTAACAAGAGGACAGTGATGATTCAATACTGCAGAGCTGCATTCTAGTTTGAATATGATTGCTCCACTGATGTACAAAATGCGAACACCCACGTTTAGTGTGGGGTACAATGACAGGATATGACAAGTGTATATTACCAGCTTACCCATTCATATCAATATGAACTTCCGTGTCATTGACCAATCAAACAGCTGGCAATTTCATGGAAGGGCAATAAATACATCAATTATTGGATTAGCTAGCGTAATGGTTCTTGGTGGGATTCAAGTATTAATTCAATCCCAGTGTTCAATAGTATCCAACTTTTACTGACAAGGTTTTAATAGAAAGGGAGATTATTTAAATAGTTATGTTATCTAAATTACAGTTCTCCATATCCTAAATGTCTTCAATCATTGCATGAAGTATCAAATCACGAAGGCCCTAGTGGTCTGTAAATCAAACTGTCTTTACTGCAACATCATTGCACCCTAAATTTATAAATCCTGCCCTAGCTGAGTGGTGCTTACATAATATTGTACATCTTTTATGTATCTATCTTGAATATTTCCTCCAAATATGAACCATACTTAAGTTTCTTATGATATATAAGTGCATAGGACTGACGTACACTTGTATAAACCCAAAAACTGTGTTGAGCCGCCAGCTGTAAAAAGGGCCAACTCCTTACCAAGTAGAGATAGGTAAAATAATACCTAATTAGACCTATCACTAAATGTGATTAATAGTAATTAGTCAAGATGGAGTTATTGTTCTTTTTCACTGCATTTCCTCTCATTTTGCTTGAGCATTGTATCAAGTTTTATTGAATTCTAACCAATAGTTTTCGAATTATGCCCCGGACAAGTAAAAAGGGCAATAACTCTGTAACTACTCAAGATAGAGTTAACGTTCCTGTGCATTGCACTTGCTCTCAATGTACTTGACCATTGTATGACGTTGTATTGAATTCCAACAAGTAGTTTTCAAGTTCTGCTCTGGACAAGGAAAAGTCACAAAGGGCAATAACTCTGTAATTACTAAAGATAGAGTTATGGTTCTTGTACACTGCACTTCCTCTCATTGCGCGACTATTGTATGAAATTGTATTGAATTCCAACTAGTACTTTTCAAGTTATGCTCCGGACAAGGAAAAGTAAGAAAGGGCAATAACCCTGTAATTAGTGAAGATGGAGTAATGGTTCTTGTGCACTGCACTTCCTCTCAATGTGCTTGAGCATTTTATGAAGTTGTATTGAATTCCAACCAGTAGTTTTAAAGTTATGCTCCAGACAAGGAAAATAAACACAGGGCAATAATTCTGTAATTAGTCAAGATAAAGTTATGGTTCTTAAACACTGCACTTCCTCTCATTGCCCTTGACCATTGTATGAGTTGTATTGAGTTCCAACTTGTAGTTTTCAAGTTATGCTCCGGACAAGGAAAATGCAACAGACTGACCACCCGACCAACTACCGGAGACTCCCATATACCCCCTTAAATTGGTTTCGGGGGTATAAATATTAGATGTAACATGCATATTGTACCACAGAAAAGTGGTCTCCATTTTTCTCAACAGCCAGTAATAAAAAAGTTTAAAAAGTAAGCTATTTACAGTAACTACAAAGGGAAGTAATTCTAAAAACAAGGGTAGCTCATGGTGGTGAACATTTATGCCATGTTAAATAAAAATCCCTCCATGCAGAAATTCTCCGGACAAAGATATTATTGGATTTAACAATGAACCTCTATGTGTGACCTTGACCCTAGACCTTGTTCATGCACATGATCCTTCGTTTCATGGTGGTGAACATTTGTGCCAAGTAACATCAAAATACCTTAAGCATGAAGAAGATATGCTCTGAACAAAGTCATTCTTAAATTTGACCTTTAACCTTTAAGAGAGTGACATTGACCTTAGAACTAGGGACCTGGTTCTCGGGCATGACACTCCGTCTCGTGATGGTGAACAATTGTGCCAAGTTATTTAAGAATACCTCAATACATGAATAGTAACAGCTCGGACAAGCTGAACTCAGATGTACAGACGCACATGCATACACTTAACAGCCATTAAACAAGGCATTAAATCCCTATACCTGTAGAATGAATAAATAATTATGATTAAATAATTAAGTCAAATAATTTAACTCTCCTCCTCAACAAAACCAAGGGCATAAGCTATTTCTTAAGCATGTGAAAACCCTATTCATATCTACTAGACTACTAATTGAAAACTTTTACAACAATTTAATAGGGTTATTAAGGTAGTGATGTGAATCCGCCGTATTATATGGATATTGTTTCACTCTGTACCTTGAGTGACCTGTACCGCCGCGATAGCCTTGTGGTTAGAGCGTCCACTTAGTGTGCGGGAGGTCGTGGGTTTGATCCTCGGCCGCGTCATACCAAAGATAAGAAAAAAATGGTACTGACAGCTCCCTTGCTTGGCGCTCAGCATTATAAAAGGGTAGTTTCAGGAAGATAAAGAGAAGCTTCCGGCTTCTGGGAAAAGGTAAGTACTTGTTACTGGATACCCTGTTTGTCGCACACTAGCTTTGTAGCTAATGTTGTCTGTTGATCATATGCGACGTTAAATAAGGCTTCTTTATCTTTATCTTGGTATAATGTAAATATAAAACTGCAATTTCCCTGTCATTTATCATGTTTATTCGCTGAATAAGAATGAGTTAAATTTTTTTTTACCGTGACGACAATGACACAGTTACTTAGTAAATTGGCTGTTTATAATTCTACCTCAAAGGGTAAACTCAACATAAAAACATTAATTATTTTGTCCAAGCGTGGCTTTAGACATCAAGTCTAAATGGCTTTTCAACATCTCGAAACAGTCGAAAATCATTGCAAATTAGTTGCCAAAGTATTTGTGAAATTCCATTAGCATAGTTTTTCAGAATGTTTCATGTTCTGGTCATCTAATGAGCTTCCGCATTCTCTTATACATCTGCAATAGTTGCAGTGAACAGTTTTTATAAAGTTGGCTGTGTTGTATCATATTCATCTGCTAAAGAACATATTGGACAGGTCAAGTCTTAGTTTCATTAGTCAATGTTGTTAATAGCTAGTCTGTTTGGTAAATATCATAATATGGTTCAAGAAACTGATAAAGCAACATCAACTTTGGAAATGCTTGGAGACCAGTAAGGTTCTCCAATTTGTCATTATTGTCCCTGCAATATTCAATATCGAATCTCGTCTTCAGTTTCAGCACTTCAGTTTTCAGCTCAGGCGTTTCATTTTGTTAATGTAAAATTGCATTCATATCATCCATTAAATCACCATCAATGTCCATCTGCAAAGTCGCGCCAGTTTCATCAGTCTACTTAAGATGAGTACCAATGGCGTTTCCTCTTCTGTTAGCATCGGCCAACAAGTACAGCTTAAAAGCTTACTGACGGGACCCAGTCTGGATTCAGTCTATCATACAAGTATGCCTTTTTCCCTGAAAGAAAGAATGTTTAACTTAGAGTCTTTACAAGTTATGTTTTACAGAATTAAGAAAAATGATAACCAAAGAAACAGTTAACTTTATAATGTATACAAGCATGGCAAGCGTGTTTAGTAGACCCAAGCTCCTGGGTTCTAACCCATGAAAATTTTGAAATACCTGTATTTGACCCGCAATAAAAAACCCTACGAGTCATATTTTCATGAATTTTCATTCATGCCTCTATTACTTAATGTACATGTCCATCAACTTGTTAATTCCAAACACTCAGGCCGCATCAACCATTGACGCATAAGAAAGTGAGAAATGGAGGGGTAACTTGTATTTTAATCTACTCGCTTTCAGAAAATCACTGACATGCAAGGTCAGGAAGATATGTGACAAACAGGAAAAAGGGAACATTTAAGCCAGCTGCTAGACCTTGCTGTTTTAAGAATTTTCTGAAAATGCAACAGTATATATAAAGCTTCACTGCAACATAAAATGAAAAAATGTGATGTGCAAACATAAAATACAAGGCTCGAAACTCTATGACCCATGGGTCGATGTTTAAAAATATCTTATGTATTGACTCTTGAAAATTTTACGCTGAATTGACAATGACCCTCAAGTTTCAAAGCCTACCGGACACCCTGATGGCCATAATAATCAGTTATAACGTTTAGCCATTATCAAAGGTAACCAGTCAACTCATGCCTAAGTAATCTCGTACCTTAATTGGTCAACTTGTACCCGATTTATTTTCGAAAAAGTCAACTTGTACATGTACCTTAAACTTTTTTATGCAATATCTTTGAGATAATAGTATTTTTTTATCAATCATCATTAAATATTTGCATTAAAATACTTTATTTTGCAAAATTGTATCAGAAAATGAAATAAAGAGAATTTTTGAAAAAAGTCAACTCATACCCTACGTAATCATTTGTTTTTCATACCCTACGTAATCATTTGTTTTTAGCATTACTAAAATAATGAATAACGGGACTTTTGAAAATTGTATTATTTTCATCATGTTTATGACGAAAATATGTTTTATTTCAGTTCAACTTAGGGTTTTTAAGATACAATAGACCCTCGGACATCGAAATTTGGTTTGTAGACACACTCATAAAATTAGTAAATTTGCTTCCTGTTTTATTTTTTGTACTGATTTATGTACAAACTTTAATTAATTATTATTTTCTGTGTGATTTTATTCATAAAGGCGATGGAATTTCAGATCAAGTGACAGTAACAGTTAACTGAATTTTGAGAAGACTAGTTACTTCTTGAATGAAAATACCCTACAAAGTAATTCTCGGCTTCGCACATCCGGGCACTGATTAAAATACATGGTCCTATATTCGGGAAAGGTGATTCCTCGGCTTTCATCGCTGGTCTGTATGCATCTTTACTTACAAAATGCATAAAATGAAAGAAGAAAAATGAAAGAAGACGAGTGTCTACCATTAGCTTATAATCATAGAATTGAATTTGTAGTAATTCTGTGTTGTTAAAAGCTTTCTGTTTCATTCGAAATAAACTTAAACTTGCATATGGGTGTACGGTAAAGACCGAGTTTTCACCTTTCACCGAGTGACGAAATGAATGCGATCTAATAATCCGATTGGTTAACTAGCTAGTATGACGTCACGGCAAAGCCGAGAATTTATTTTCTTGCATGCAACAGAGAAAGTTAAAGAAAAAAAACAAACTTATATAACATTTAACTTAAGCAGGAACGTAGAATGTATATTCTACGTTCCTGACTTAAGTTAACATATACATGTTTTATGATAAAAGCACCTTACAAACTATTGACAATAACTGACTTTCACCTGAAAAAATCAGTTTTGAAACAAAAGCTACGAGTTGACTACATACATGTAGGGTACGAGTTGACTTTTTTACCAATTCAGGTACGAGGGGACTAAGGTACGAGTTGACCCGGAAGCTTATCAAAGATGATTATGATAGAAAGATATACAGATAACAGTTACACATAACAGATAGTAATATGCACATTGTATGTCTGTCAATGTCTGAGACCATACTCAGTAGTGAATTTATAAATAATTGCTTCCGGTCAAAGAGAAATTCTCCTTTGAAAAGAGTTTAGATACAGTCTAATTTATTTACGAATCACCCAAGGTTGACTTACCGCTAACGCAATTTGCATACATGTTTGGGAAATCTTGACCGAATTTTGCCCTTCTCCTTTCTTAACTGATATTCTCACATTCACCCTGGTTTGTAATTGTCGCTGGAAGACGATAATAGTCATGGTCAGTCAATTTGTATCCAATATGGCGGAAAAATAACTCGTAACACTATCAATCGGAACACCTCGGCATGGGTTAACGGAATCTGCCGAGATCCTCCGATCGGGAATATTGTTTGCCCTGACTATTTTCTTCAATGGCGGATAATATGTGAAGAGTGCCTGTTTACAGTATAAATAAAACAATCTGACTCCGAGCATACTATGTGTAGAAAAAATATATCAACATATGACGAAAATGGTTCTGTATGATAAACGATTGTATAGAGTTTAGCATGAATTATTCAACAAGCATGAAGTGTTTTCGGCAATATACGTACATTCTCAAATGTTTGATTCTGATCGTTGAACTATTTTGTGTCGGACGATTTTCAGATGAGAATAATCAGTCTTCAGTTTAAGAATCAAGCCTCAAAATGCGGGTAGGTACTATAGTTGTCCTTACGGACACCTAAAAACTACACATGTTTTAAAACTGCGGTTGACTCAAGTGTTTAATGTATGTTTTGTGTTTGGATTCAATTAATAAATTGGATAACAAGAGCTGTCAGTAGGACAGCGCGCTCGACTTTTTAGTGCTTGCCTATAAAACAAAACTTTGACAGTTAAGGGCACACAAGACTTTAACTAGGAATTTCTAAGCACAAATCAAGAAACATTTTCACAGAGGTATCTTCTCTTGCTTACAGATAGGTCTCAAGATGGTACATAAGTACTCCAACTTTCAAAGTAATATCTCAAATGGTTAAGTCAACAAGTGGACAAGAATGAAAATTTTAACTGAGTTTCTAAGTCAAAAAGGGCCATAATTCAAATAAATTCCTTGACAGAATTACCTTCTCCTGCCCATGTTTTGGGATCATGATGGTTTACAAGTATTCCAACTTTCAAATTAATATCTCAAACAGTTTAGTCAAAAAGTGGACTGGTACGAAAAACTTAACCAAGATTCTAAGTCGATAAAAGGCCTTAATTTTTTAAACAAATCCCTGACAGAGTTACCTTCTCTTGCGTACAGATGGGGGTAATGATGTGAAATAGCATTAAAAGTTTCAAAGCAATATCTCAAAGGGTTAAGGCAATAAGTGGATTTTACCCATATTCAATGTATTTTCTAAGTCAAAAAGGGGCACAATTCTGTCAAAAACCTTGACAAAGTAATGTACTCTTGTCTGTAGATGGAGGTTATGATAGTAAACAAGTATAGTAAGTTTCAAAGCCATACCTCTAATACTTTTGAAATAAAGTGGGGTGGTACGAAAAACTTAACCAAGGTGTGACGCCAACGCCAACGCCGGGGCGAGTAGGATAGCTCCCCTTTTCATAGAAAAGTCGAGCTAAAAACTGGATTATTTCTTCAGATAAAGGTAGGAACCTGTTTCATTTTATTTAGGAATACCTTTAAAGTGCTAAAAATGGCACAACTGATGGTCATTTTCTGTCCGATTTAGGACTTTTTTTGGTCATTTCCTGTCCAATTTATAAAAAATTTTGTGTGTAAAGGGGGTGGGGAGGCGGCTATTAGGGGGGGAGCGTTAAAACGGGAAAATATGGTAGATGCCCACATGCAACATGTCGAGCCACCAGCTGTCAAAAGGGCTAACTCCTTACAAAGAAGAGATAGGTCAAAATACACGTAAATATTGGATGTAGCATGCAATGTTGTACCACAGAAAAGTGGTCTTGAATTTTCTCTAAGGCCAGTTATAAACAAGAGCTGTCCCTCACAAGTGACAAATGCCCCCAAAAGAAGTCTCTCACAGTTTGTGTCCTCTCCATGTGCTAAAAAAATATGCTATGTAATTTTAAAATCCTTCCACGCATGACAAAGTTACCATGCATACAGTATTCCTTAACTTTTAAACACAAAGTGTGACCTTGACCTTTGAGGTAGGGACATGGGTCTTGCACGCGACACATCGGCTTGATGTGCTGAATATTTTTACCAAATTATTTTTAAATCAATCGATGCGTGACAAAGTTATAGTCAGGACACAAATGTATGCATATAAACAGGATTCCATTACCTAAAAACTCTTTAGTGTGACCTTGACCTTTGACGTAAGGACGTGGGTCTTGCACACGAAACGTCGTCTTGAAGTGCTACACATTTGTGCCAAGTTATTTAAAATCCTTCAATGCATGACAAAGTTACAGACTGGACACGAATGTGTGCATATATGCATACATAAGAGGAATCCATTACCTTCAAACTCTAAGTAATTCAAGTCAGGAGTGTAACATTTTTTAAAAAATAGAGGCAAATTTGACCTCGTGTTAATTTTTTTCTGAAGTCCCTAGTGTTCAGTAAGTATAAGTTCAAACTACCTTTAATTGTTTTTTCTTTTGCCTTAATATTTTATCTTACAGAAAAACGTTTTGGACTGTAGATAAAGAAACAATGGCCATTAATGACAATAAATTAAATTTATTATTTAATTTGCAAAATTACCGCTTAAAAAGTGGTATATTTTTTAGTAACATGACCGTTGTAATAAAATAATGCAAGACTACAAATTATTTTACTCATTATAGACCATTTATTTTCTTGAAAGGAAACAGCAGTATTCTAAAAAAAATTCATATCATATTTTCTCAAGATTTTAATACCTTCTCAACAAACTTCTCATACAGGTAATTACAGCACCATCAAAGGGAAACATGTGAAAATTAATGCAATTGTATAAGCATGTTTGTTTCTAAAGTTTTCCCTACACAGTAAACTCCATGAAAACCGGACTATCAGAAAACCGGAATCCTCAGAAAATCGAACGATTTGCGAAGTCCCTTAATTCTTCTATTAAATTCAATGTAAAAAACTCTCAGAATACTGGACTCTCAGAATTCCGGATTCCGGACGACTTTTTGCGGTTCTATAAATTTAGTATTTTGCAGACATGCTGTACTTTGAATTTTGCAGACAAGTTAGATAAAGAACAAATTGGTAACTGATAAAGACACAACGAATCGATATTTTGCAGACAAGCAGAACTTTGAATTTTGCAGACAAGTTAAATAAAGAACAAATTGGTAAATTCAGTATTTTGCAGACAGGCTGTACTTTGAATTTTGCAGACAAGTTAGATAAAGAACAAATTGATAAATTCAGTATTTTGCAGACAGACTGTACTTTGAATTTTGCGAACAAGTTAGATGAAGAACAAATTGTTTACTGATAAAGACACATTGAATCAGTATTTGGCAGACAGGCTGTACTTTGAATTTTGCAGACAAGTTAAATAAAGAACAAATTGCTAAATTCAGTATTTTGCAGACAGGCTGTACTTTGAATTTTGCAGACAAGTTAGATAAAGAACAAATTGATAAATTCAGTATTTTGCAGACAGACTGTACTTTGAATTTTGCGAACAAGTTAGATGAAGAACAAATTGTTTACTGATAAAGACACATTGAATCAGTATTGGGCAGACAGGCTGCACTTTGAATTTTGCAGACAAGTTAAATAAAGAACAAATTGGTAAATTCAGTATTTTGCAGACAAACTGTACTTTGAATTTTGCAGACAAGTTAGATAAAGAACAAATTGTTTACTGATAGAGACACATTAAATGGTATTTGGCAGACAGGCTGTACTTTGAATTTTGCAGACAAGTTAAATAAAGAACAAATTGGTAAATACAGTATTTTGCAGACAAACTGTACTTTGAATTTTGCAGACAAGTTAGATAAAGAACAAATTGTTTACTGATAGAGACACATTAAATGGTATTTGGCAGACAGGCTGTACTTTGAATTTTGCAGACAAGTTAAATAAAGAACAAATTGGTAAAAACTAATAGATCATGATAACACACATTTAGAGGATTTAATATTTATAAAATATATTTCCCCAATACTATGAAACAAGTTAATTCATTAACACATTTTACAAGAAATTTGCAAAATTTACAGTTAAATTTATAAAAATCTGTGTTGTCTACATTATAGAAACATTTTACAACTTTATCATATTATCAATTTGTGGAATGAAAAGTTTTTTTTCAAACTTAAATTTTAATAAAAGCAGCATTAATCTATAAAGTTTCACAATCACACCTCGTTATGTAGATCTAACACCTTCCTATACAAACTATGTTGTCTGCAAAATCTAAAATCCTTCTTTGTGTATGTTGTCTGCAAAATCCTTCTTTGTTTATGTTGTCTGCAAAGTCCGTCTGCAAAGTATACTGTCCCCGTTATATACGCGTTATGCAAGAAAACAGCGGCCGATGATGGACACAAAAAGTGGGGGTAAATCTCAATTTTTGGGGGTATGAAAGATATAAAATAGGCTTGAACATTTTTACAACCTGCCACAACCACTAAGTCTTGTTCTGAAGCCGTTTCGGGTACTTTTTCCGACTTTTAACACTACTTGTAGTTGTGTCAGTGCTGGTGGATGGCAACTCTTCACTTTGTTGTTGGGCATCATTTATTTTAATCGCCGTGAAGCCAAACACAATGCTTTGACTGCGACATGTTTGCAGACGAAGCCCGGATCATTACATGTAGATTGGTCAAACTTTTAAAGTGCTAATATTTCCCAGAGCATTAAAATATGAAACCCGTCTACATTTCACGACGTCAACGGTAAATCATCAGCAGTTATGCCGATGGATTGGCCGAGAAAGTTGAATTTCCATGATCTATTTTTAAAACATACCGAGGGATTCAAGCTGAACCTATTCGTCCTCAGCATTTTTGTACGCGCACGATGTAGCACATGGTGAAAATTATATGCGCAATACATTTTTTTTGTGTGATTTAAGTAATAGTTTACGAGAGTGGGAACACTGTGTACATGAAACAAACACAAACTGTATTGATAAAAGGTTGATTCACAACCAGGGGAAATATTTTAAACAGATGGAAGACCACTGAAAAAATATTTGAACTTCATGAAGTATAAAGAAACTGTTTTACTCAAACAGAACCGCATCCTTACCCGAAAGTTAACTGCTAAACAGATTCTTTCGAAAAAGGTTTAAAAAAAACAATTAAATAATGAACTGACTGTTCTCTGAACCAAACAGCATACATCATTGACATTGATATATTGTTGTGTACAGTACAATGTATATATATTTTGATATTATGTTATATTTAGATGACTTTATGTACTTTAAACATTATATACAGTCAAACCTGTTGAAGCAGCCAGCCTAGGTCTGGGAAGATGAATCAATGTAAGTTTTTGTAATAGTCATTAGCGGCAAATAAAGCCTAAAGGCTGCTTATTTTATGTATAGCTGTAAATAAAAGTATTGCTGTAAAACAAATTTGATGCCATTTTTGCATGAATAGAAACTACAATAAATGTGTGTTATCATTTAGCTTTGTCTTGTGTTTTATTTGAAGACAGTAAGATAAAACTAGCCTAGGTGTACTGACTTAATTGGCGCAGTAAAAAGAGGGAAAGGCCAGCCCTTCATTAAATGAAGTATCACACTTAGGCAGCAATTAACACCATAATCTAAAACAGCATGAAAAATTCAGTAGGACCACCAAATTGCAGCAAAATATCTTGAAAAATGAAAAAGTTATGGAAGTTTGAACAGATTTTCAACCAAGTCAACTTGCATGAATTATATAGGCTAAAATTCTAGCAAATTGAATGATTTACAAAAGTTCAAACCTTGCCTTGTGGTTTCAGAGAAGAAGATTTTTAAAGTTTTTCCTATATAAGCCTATGTAAAACTAAGTGACCCCCCCCCCCCCCCGTGTGGGGTCAAATGACACCCCCTGTGGGGTCAATTTTGACCCAGGGGTCATAACTTTAACAATCTTGGTACAGGTCCACTAGAAACGCTACATGCCAAATATCTAAGCTCTAGGCCTTGTGGTTTCAGAGAAGAAGATTTTTAAACTTATTCCTAATTTAGAAGCCTATGCAAAACTAAGTGACCACCCCCCATGGGGTCAATTTAAGCCTGAGGGTCATAATTTGAACAATCTTGGTAGAAATCCACTAGGCAATGCTACATGCCAAATATTTAAGCTCTAGGCCTTGTGGTTTCAGAGAAGAAGATTTTAAAAGTTTTTCCTATATATGCCTATGCAAAAACTAAGTGACCACCCCCGCGGGGTCAATTTTGACCCGGGGGTCATAATTTGAACAATCTTGGTAGAGGTCCACTAGACAATGCTACATGCCAAATATCTAAGCTCTAGGCCTTGTGGTTTCAGAGAAGATGTTTGAAGTTTTTCCTATTTGTTGCCATAGCAACCAGAGTTCTGCATGGAATGGAATTCCTTGAACAATTTTATTAGAGCTTTATGCAAGGAACATTCCTGCATAGTTTTATCAACATTGGCCTAGTGGTTTCAGAGGAGATGTCATTTGAATCAAAATGTTGACGGACAATGGACGACGGACAATCATCAATCAGAAAAGCTCACCCTGGCTTAGACAGATGAGCTAACAAATTTTAAAAGTCATTTAAAAAAACACCCCCAACCGACTATCAAGCATACAAGTTATGAAACATGCACGGCGAATTGCCGTGATTCCCCTTTCCTCCGTTAAATAAATAAGCATGGAATATCTACTTGTATCTATCAATAAGGCACAATTATGCTCTGTAACAATGCTAGTCTCATCCTTAAAGTTCCAAGTGTTCAATCAAAATTATTACAAAAGTTAAAATGACTATTTGTTTCAAACTTGATTTAACATTGTTAACTTAAAATTTGTATATGTTTACATTAGTTCACATTCACGGTGATAGTAGATTTGCAGGGGTCCAAACTTTATGTCACTAATACTTGTATGCATGAGAATTTAACAATTTAACTGTCAAAACATTAAATTTTAAACTACACTGAACTCA
>JAFMSR010002940.1:0-18685 GCA_022818135.1 Saxidomus purpurata | reverse complement strand
GTTTCTCCCTAGTCATTTCTCCCCCCAGATGTTTCTCCCCTAGTCATTTCTCCCCCAAGGCATTTCTCACCTAACATAAGGGGTTTAAGCTTAGCATGTGAGGTGTTGATTACCACCTAAAATTAAAGCAGAATTTAAAGTTTTAAAGAAGAACTTTTCATTGAAAGATTTTTAAGAATTTCTGATTTCAAATTAAATGCATTCTGTGTTTTTTAAGTTGTTTTTTTTACAGATCTTTAATCTAAAGACTGATTAATGTTTACAAACAACAGAAGTCTTAGATCTTTCATTTTTTAGCTCGACTATTCGAAGAATAGGGGGACTGTGCACTCGCCCAGCGTCGGCGTCGGCGTCTGCGTTGGTTAAAGATTTTCATAAAGTCAAATATCTTGAATACTATCAGAGGTATTGACTTGAAACTCCAAAACTATGTGTTTGCCATCCAACATCTTCGCCTGAGGAAACAATCCCCATAACTCTGTTTTGATTTTTGACAGATTTATGCCCTTTTAACTTAGAAATTTTGGTTAAAGTTTTTTTATAAATTCAAATATCTTGAATACTATCAGAAGGTATTGACTTGAAACTCAAAGTATGTGTCTACCATCAACATCTTCACCTGAGGAAACAATTCCCATAACTCTGTTTTGATTTTTGACAGATTTATGCCCCTTTTTAACTTAGAATTTTTGGTTAAAGTTTTTTATAAATTCAAATATCTTGAATACTATCAAAGGTATTGACTTGAAACTCAAAGTATGTGTCTACCATCAACATCTTCGCCTGAAGAAACAATCCCCATAACTCTGTTTTGATTTTTGACAGATTTATGCCCCTTTTTGAATTAGAATTTTGGTTACATTTTTTATAAAGTCAAATATCTATAGGTATTGACTTGAAACTCAAACTATATGTTTACCATCAACATTTACACCAGGGGAAACAATCCCCATAACTCTGTTTTGATTTTTGACAGATTTATGCCCTTTTTACCTAAGAATTTTTGATAAAAGATTTTATAAAGGCAAATATTTTGAATACTTTCAAAGGTATTGACTTGAAACTGAAATTATGTGTCCACCATCAACATCTTCACCTGAGGAAACAATCCCCATAACTCTGTTTTGATTTTTGTTAGATTTATGCCCCTTTTTTAACTTAGAATTTTAGTTAAAGATTTTTATAAAGTCAATTCTTGAATACTATCAAACGTATTGACTTGAAACTTAAAATGTATGTTTACTATCAACATCTTCACCAATGTTTTTGATTTTTGACATATTTATGCTCCTTTTTAACTTAGAAATTTGGTTAAAGTTTTTTATAAATTCAAATATCTTGAATACTATCGAAGGTATTGACTTGAAACTCAAAGTATGTGTCTACCATCAACATTTACACCAGAGGAAACAATCCCCATAACTCTGTTTTGATTTTTGACAGATTTATGCCCCTTTTTACCTAAGAATTTTTGATAAAAGATTTTATAAAGGCAAATATTTTGAATACTTTCAAAGGTATTGACTTGAAACTGAAATTATGTGTCCACCATCAACATCTTCACCTGAGGAAACAATCCCCATAACTCTGTTTTGATTTTTGTTAGATTTATGCCCTTTTTAACTTAGAATTTTAGTTAAAGATTTTTATAAAGTCAATTCTTGAATACTATCAAACGTATTGACTTGAAACTTAAAATGTATGTTTACTATCAACATCTTCACCAATGTTTTGATTTTTGACATATTTATGCTCCTTTTTAACTTAGAATTTTGTCACAGTTTTTACCAGACATTATTAGAAATACTCGAAATGGCTTACTTTTGAAATGTCATAGAATAATTATGCAGCATGCAGCGGGCATGCTTTTAATTTTAAACATATTAATTTTGAAACGTTACAAAGTTATTCATGATCAAATATACAAGGTCATGTATTTCTTTGAAATTATCCCCCTCTTCTCCCCCAGTTGGCTTACAGAATCCAGAGTAAGGCAACGCATGTATTGTACATTTACATAGGTCTTTGAACAAGTTTCATATCTTTGACCTTAATTCTGATAGACAATTACACAAAACACCAGGTCCTGTTCTTAGACAAAAAAACATTTTACCAACAAGCTTTCGAATAGTCGAGCGTGCTGTCATGAGACAGCTCTTGTTAAAACTGTCTTTAAATAAAAATGTTTTTAGACCTACTGACTCATTGAATTATTGAGTTTGATATTGTATTAATTCCATGCGTTTTTGGTTATTTTTAGTAACTGTAAAACAGTTATAATCTTAAGAATTAACAGATGATCTTTTAGAATAATGGTTTTAAGGTCTTTCAGTATTAAGCCATATCATGTCTTCAAATCATGACCCTTGGATCACAGGGGTCCCATCATTGAATTCACCTCTTTCATACAGACGCATTTAGTGACAATTATGAACATTACTCTTCTTTAAAACCAAAGACCAAGGAATCACATGACCATTTGTTATATTATCTAGCGGTCCTCTTCAAAGTTTGTCCAATTAGTCATAACCTAACCTGATCGGGGCAGGTTAACCCGTTTGCAAATACTTGTGTATGAAAGTATTTTTAAAACGTTTTCTTGTCCGAAGTCACAAGGCCAACTTATTAGATATATGTTATGTGACATTACGATGTGCTTGCTTTGCTTACCCGAGCACGTAGCTATTTTCATTGCCAAGTGTCCATCATCCATCGCCAAAGAGTTCAGATACGTCAAACCCATGCAGAAATCTGATCGACATGACATGCAATAATAATCGTATTTACAGTCCAATAGAACGAGGCTTAGAGTATAGATATTTGGTATGGAGTATAGGATAAAGCCTAGAAATAAGATCTTTGTTGTGTAGCATTACGGATTTCTCCTCTAACAAGAATGTTCAGGTCATGCCGAATTTGACCAATTCTGCTTGCAACGAGTATTGCAGTTATTGGATTGAAGGGTAAATAAAGACAGTAAATATTGACCCCACAAAGGTCGTTGTGATTTTGAAATAGACATTTATATAAGAGAATACTCTCAAAACTGAAAGGCCTTGTGCATCTAGGGTCACAATTGGTTTGGTCCAGGACGTAGCTGGACACATATACATGATTATAAGAAAAAAGTTGTTTTTGGAAAATGCAAGCTCGGATATTTGATTTATAGTATTGTTAAGAGGTTATCTACACTAATGTTATTCACATCATCGCTTTTGCCGAAATTGACCGTCTTAGTACAAAATGATTTTTACTATACTTTAATGTATTATTGGACTCCTTGACCCTGATCTTGTTATTGTGGGCATTTGTACTCGGGTCAAAGATGTAGCGCCATCAAGTGTGACTAACTTGAAAACCGACTTTGGGTTCTTAAAAGTGTTCTTAGTCATTTTGCCCTCTTGTTATTATACTTAGTAGAGCAGAAGAAATAACATAGTCGTGTATGCTTGTAGATACATATAACTGGCCTAAAACGTTTTTGTAACTTCATGAAATCTTCTTTGAATTCAAACTGCACTCAGCGGACGTTAAAATGTTAAAAGTATCGAAATATTGGTACATGTATTTAACCAGTTGAAATATAGCAATCTATACCGCGCTGCGTTACATGTAATCAATAAAGACAATAACAAGTTGGTGGAGTATTACCATGCAATACAAAGTACACAACTTGGAATGAGATGAACGTATGCGCAATCAGTGAATAAGTTTGGAAGATATAGTCATATGATTTTGATCCTAAAAACGAAATTTGTCATCATGATGTGATGAATATTTAACATTATCAGTTTTATGAAAATCTTTCAAAGGGACTTTGAATTTCATCATTAAGCGTGACCGTAAGCAAGACATGGTTGAACAACGGATTCTGAGCATCCTCTCCTTTAATTTTGTTTGAAGATATGAAAAAATGACCTTTGCTCCTATATGTGTCGTTGACCTTGAACAAACTTGGTTGAAACATTGATATCACATGTTGTCTCCATGAGGTGAACATTTGAAGTTTACAAACATCCTGCCTGGGTTTGAGGAGATATCGTCTTATGACATTTGACCCCGAAATGTGACATTGATCTTTTGATGTCAAGGAATTGGAAAAAAATGTATGAAGTTATTTCAAAATTGGTTTATGTATGTAGAAGTTATAGCCCCGACCCGAAGTACTGGTATATAACCCTATATTTAAGGATCTGAGCCCTAAGTTTGACCTTGACCTTTAAGGTAGTGCCCTAGATATGGTACACGGGCAAGAACTGTGCAAAGTGCATGTATTTGGAAATCGGTCCATGCATATAGAAGTCACAGCCCGACGTAGGGTTTGACGAACAGATGGACTGTCTAATAGACCGACGTAACCGAGCAAACCTATAGTTCCCAAACGATTGTTGTCCGATGGGGAATATTAATGACATTTACAGCATGATGTAAACAAAACATTGAATAACAGTTACAAAAATACAAAAGTAATAATAAACTTAATAGTATAAATAACTAAATATTGAATGATAAAAATAAGGATACAATAATAAAGAAATAGATTTTTCATTTAACAGAATAACCTTCTATAACCTATCACATCGTCGGGATTGTTCTAAAGTTGAAGGCTTACGGTTAGTCTAGTGTTTACAAATAATATTCATGAATTGATATTGCAAGCTAATTGCCTAACTTTAAGTACATAACGACAGTACATAGACTGTGTGTAACAGTTGAAGTTTAACCATGTATACATAACAAAAAGAAAGGGAATCTTTTTTATTACACTGCTAAGGGTTGTAATATATATTCAGATTAAATGTGTCTTTGATAATTAAATGCAAAATACAACATTCAAACTTAACCAAAAAGGACGTGTTTACATGCAAATGTGTTTGTTTAAAGTATTTATCAAATTATTTTTAAACAGTGAGGTCTTTATGTTATCTGAGATTTGTAATTTTCTACTCATACTGAGCACAGGAAAAGGGTATTTGAGTGACATGTGATCCATTTTAATTGCTAATCTACACCGTGCAATCCTACACATTAAAATTGTGTTTCATGTCCCTTTCACTTACTAAATGTTTATGTACATGACCTGACATCAATTTTGCTGTTTCGGGCCATTAAACAAACTCTAATTATTTTCTTACTACTTTTGCAATGTTTTTAAGTCCGATATAAGTATAAAAATGCATGCACAATTCAAAGACCAAACGAACGGACTGAAATTAACACTATGAAACATGCTGTGCCAGACTTGGTATAGATATAAAATTACTTAATGAATCGAGTCGCATAATATTGATCTATAATCATTTCTATACGCACAGTATTTAAAAAGTTAAATCATTTAAAAGCCTCTCAATAGCCTGTCAAACATGATTCCTGCCTTGGAAAACAAAAATCATATATTACCAAAGCAAAATTCGCTCATGTAAAGACTGGTAACTATAGCCAGTAGAGGCTTTGTCAGAAAATAACGCACATCACATGTTTAAAAGTCGTTTGGACTAAAGATCATAGGAACCAGCACTCACAATATAATCGGGAGGTTCTGAGATAAAACAAAAACTGAGTCAGAATTATTCGACTTGTTAACAAGTGATTAAGTCATAAAACGACTTCTTTTTATTTCTAAAGCTCAAGAAGATAATGTTTCGGCTAAGTGGGAATACAGTGAAGGTTTACGATAAAAGTACGTGTGACGTTAGAAATTCAACCCAAATAAGATTTTAACAGGAACATCTTAGTATCTGAATAGAACATAGGTGTATTACACATGTCTCAGGGTGAAAAATATATGCAGCACGATCAGGAATCGAGCCTGGGACCCTACGCTTTCAAGGCGAATGTCTCGTGACTGAGGTATCCAGTCGCTTGCACATTTTCTCCCCAATTTTGATAAAGTCCGTTCCGTGACATTGTACCCTGCGAAACTGAAAAAATCGTTCTCGAATTTAAGATCTCAAACACTGAGGGTAATTGAATTAACTTAACAAGCGTCGTAAGACAGACAAAGCAAACTTATCAAGGTCTGACGTTGGGCGTCAAATGTCACAAGGTGAAAATAATGTGGAGCATGACTTGGACTCGAACCCGGGACTCTTTGCTCACATGGTGAATGTTCTCGCGAAAGAACTATCCGGCCGCTTACATGGTTTCTCCCCAAGTGTGATTAAGTCCGAACCTTGACATATTGTTACAAATGTACAAATTCATAAGTAACTCATCTCTATTGAGCAGAAATACCTCTTCAAGTTTTATCTCATTTCCTCATATCAGTTACGAACGACTAGTTATGAACTGGTAAAGTAAACAAAGACATTGGATATTTGCAGTACATTTGATATGTTCACGCAAACAAAGTTGCAACATAGAGAGGTATAAACGAGTACTGGATATCCCTAACTGTAAACTTTCAAATCACAACATAAAAATACAGGCAAAATGTATGAAGTTAACACAAATGTTATATAACATGCAGCGTCGGAGACTTAACTAACTGAAGAGATAATAGTATGACTAACTATTATGTTGAGATGTTTGTTCATTAGAACATCATGCTATCATTAAAGTAAATTATTCATCTACGAATGAATATATTGTTCAGTCCCCGAAATGCCTTCACATCATGAACTTCAACTACATGTATCTTAATTCCGCAAGGTTTTAATAAGTTTTAACAGCTTTTGCGTAAAGGGTTTCATAGATTTTGTCACACGTTGACATTCACCCTTGATTCATCGTTATTTTACCGGTTCAATACAACAGCATACTCGTAGATGTGTACAAGACCCTGTGAAATCCTACCGCGGTGCGTGTATATTGTATAAGGATGAAAATGAAAATATATTTTACTGCATATTCCATCAGAATGAAATGGTATCAAAATCGGCAATATTACTGTTCATTTGAGGACATTTGTTGTCATTCACAGGATAACCTGCACTTCAGATCTCCATTTATTTTTTCTTTGATTGTTTAAAGTCCTGGCCGACCCTGGGATATATTCCTGGGTGATCTTGCAAAGACTCCTGACAGGCACAGGTTGCAGAGAGACAGATGAAGATGCAATGTAATCAGTGTACCAGACCCTAGTTCCTTTACGAATAGACCCCTTGGTCTTTTGCGTGCCCATCGAATAGCACCGATACACGTGTAACTACCGGCTGGGATCCGAGCCGGGATAACCTCCGGATTTGTAGTCGACTTCCACCCGAAGTTTCGGTTACATTCAATGCAAAGGTTTTATAGCTGAGTTTGTTTTTTGATGTGGAATTCAAAACACACGATATTCAAACGGATGTAACAGCATATGAAGATAAAAACAAGTCAATAAGTATAATACAGATACACTGCTCAGAACTGATTTAATTTAATTGGTACCAAAGAAAATTATATACATATTATGCTAATATAAAACCAAAGGTTTTAGCCTCTGACATATGCTGTTGTAAGAAGGGTGAAAAGGTATAGAGGTAAAGTGTTGAACTCCAAACCCGGAGGCCGCGGGATCGAAACACGGTAGCGACATTTAACTGCTATCTCTACAATCTCTTTTTTCGACGCGATTATTGATCAGAACATCAAGAATAGTTAATAAAGTTGCTATGATCGGTGTAAAAATAAGCTTAATACAAAAACAACGGCTGAAATTGGTACTTCAAAACCTGCAAAAAATATATGTTAATTCGGCCATTGCGTGGTTCGATTCAGATGCACTGGTCCTGCTGTAAGATGCTATATATTTATCAGATAATGATATTACGATATTTTGTTTTAGTATGACTAATCAATTCTAAAGCTAAAAAAACAAAAATAATATCAAACAGGGAAAGCCACGTACCAAAAACGCAGCCTCCCCAAAACGAGCCCCACAGCACCCAGAAGTGCACACCACCAAAACACACACACACACAACACGCACATCTAAGTATTCTCTTCATGTTTTACATTCAAGGAAGTGTCTTATCGTTATTACTAAAGTTTGCTTAGTCACTATAGGTTGTAGAATAGCGTATCTAATATACACAGTGTCCTTGACAGGTAGTAAAACGGCAATTGATATTTAAAATTCAAATCTTGAAGTATGAAATATCCCTAACTTTGCACATTGAAACTCAGCTTAGATGTACAGGGATTTTTCAAACGTATCGGAAGTTTGATAACTTTATTTTTCGCAGTCTATGCTTGATAGATACAACCGTTGTAAATTTTCTTGATACTAATATTCTCGTATGTTATACAATTCTAATAATGTTTCAGGAATATGCCAAATGATAAATTTGTGAACATTTTGACAAAGTCCCCTCCAAAGACTAAATGCCTAACTTCACCATAAATACAAAATACATTTGTCATTTCATTGTGATTTAGAAAGCTGACAAATACCTTTTCTCGGACGTTTTATGATTTTTTTGAATGCTACAGACCGAACAATTACATTTACTTGTAAGAATTCAGAAATAGTTGAACTACTGAGAGTTGACAAATATCTTCAGGACTTCTCTTAACAAGGTTTAGTTTCAAAGCAATGATCTTTAAATGAACTTGATATTTATTTGTCTATCATATAATTATCAAAGTTCAGATAAACCTCATTAATCTTCGACTATTATTAGAGAATTAGTTTTAACAACAACATCTCCAGTTACTAAAGATGATCCATACACATTACATGTGGACGTTGCACTTCAGTGCCTTTTGGGAAACAAATTGATTACGCTTTGAATAATTTTGTCATCGCGAGAATTTTATATCTTAGAGTTTATCGCAGATGTCGTGGATTGGTGAATGAAGTAAAAATCAAACTCATGTAATTTTTTGCGCCATTTAAGTCACAATTTTCATCCAATCCCAGCATTATCTTGGCTGATAATATTCGATTTATTGACATAAACTAAAACATAAGCAAAACGTATACACCAGGACCTAGGTTTAAATCCAGCTGGGAATTCATCTCATAGTTTAGTACAACATACTGTCATAGAAATCATCATCAATTCACGCAAAATCCATTGAAAAGTAACGTAGATTTAGAAACTTCAGTTATGTCTATAGTATGATTTTGTACTTTTCAAGGCATTTTTCTTCAGAACAAAAACAAACGTTATATACAAATATAGAACAAAAAGTCAAAATAGAACACATATAGACAAACAACAACACTGCAAAAACGATCAAAAAAGAAGTAAATCATACAAACAATATAATTCATGTTCCCGCCAAAACGTTAACTCGATTCCTGAAGATATCGTAAGACCCTATTTTTATCACCCGCCGCGAAGCGGGAAGGAGTATATAGGAATGGCATCCGTCCGTCCGTTCTTTCGTCCGACCGTAATAATTCCTGCCCGCTCTATATCTCCTTAACCCCTTGAAGGATTTTCATGAAACTTGGGTCTGGTGTTCACCTCATAAACACGATGTGCAGAACCCATGAGTCGGTCACGCTGGCTCAAGGTCAAGGTCACAACTTAAGGTCAAAGGTTTGAGTCTAACTTTTTCAGTCCGCTCCGTTTATCCTTAACTCCTTGAAGGATGTTCATGAAACTTGGGTCAGATGTTCACCTCATCAATACGGTGTGCAAAACCCATGAGCCGGTAACGCTGGACCAAGGTCAAGATCACAACTTAAAGTTAAAGGTTTGAGTCTAACATTTCTTTGACTATTTGAACAGTAACTTTATTTGTCTTTTAGAAATCCGCAGTGTGCACTCTGAGAGAAAACTACACTCAGTAAGATAAATTCTTTCAATGTTCCTATTTGCGGCGGGGGATTTAGCTGTCTTTTAAAGTGCCTTGTATATATTGTAATGTATGTTGTCAAATATAAAATACTCTTTTCACCATTAAACCAGCCAACCGTAGTAGTGATAAAAATTTACAAGTCAGTTTTGTACTTACGCCGCCGGCTGAACTACTTTTGCATAGTCATATTAGTTGGATGCAGTGTACAACAGGTACTATCGCATTGGCAACTATAACAGCAATTTGACTTTTGCAATATGTACAAAAATTCACGGTTAACTTTATTCGGTATTCAGACAAACATAACGTCATAAATACTTGCGTGATATTTACATATTTATTAAATGTTTTAAATGTTTTTAATTTGAATAATTAGGTCTTTTTAATTTTGGCAGAGTATTTAGATTTTCAATTCGGATTGAAGCATTTCAAGAGCAAAAATGACAGCATATTTTAGCGGAAATAACGAAGAAACCGACAAGTAAGTTCCAACCAAATTATTAAAATGCTCAAATTGATTGCCAAAAGACAAAAGTACACAAATTGAAAGTTTGCATCGCTGTGCATGAACTTCACTTTCAGATTGTTAGAATCAATTTAATGCAAAATGATCTCAATAAAACTATTTGACCGTTTCGTATCAACTTAATGACTTTGATAACAATTGATAAAATCACTAGGAAGTAAATTAACTACACCTAACTTAGCTACATGTACATCAACTACATTTGTAATCGACATACCAAGGGGAATATCAATGGAAATTGTCAAGCGTTTTATTAAATGTCGTTATTGAGTTTCTTGTTCCGTGTCTTCTGCTTTTATGTCGCTCCAAAATAAATAAAAGTAAGTGTTTTTGTATCTTTCTAACTTTAAGATAAACGATTATGTCACATATTTTCTCTCCCAAATTTAACTAACAATGAAATTCTTCTGTAATGTCTATTCATATTATTCGCAGTGAAAACTGCAAATGTTTGTAATTTCGTATCGAGTGCCCTTGACACTCTTAAATCGACAAAGAACAATTTATTCCTAACAAAAGTGCATACGTACACAACATCAATACTTAAAGCGACATCATCTCGCAAATCAATCTACAAATGCTATCAGTATAGTGTATTATACAGGACACCTAACTAATATTCATTTTACAATCTTGTAAATGATATTGACGAGAATACGGAATAGCTATGATTAAAAATGCGCAGTTCCGTTCGTGTAAATATTTTTCAAAAGTCAAATGCATTCTCCATAAATTATAACATTAAGTCAAATGTACTCTCCATAAATCATTACCTGTCTGGTATTGGGTAAACCATGCTCGTCAAGGGCATGCATCTTTGTTCAAACGTGTCATTGAAACAATTGCTCTCGATTTATCTATACCTAAAATCCCGGTCATGCCTTTGTTTATATGCGCTGCATTTCTTTCTTTGTATGTTACACCCGTGACACTATAATTATGGTATCAACAAGATTTGAAGAAAACTATTTTGATGCATAAACAGATGTTAGTTGCGAATGAATAAATGCACACGAACATCATATAAAAAGATACAGAAAAACTCGAGCAATGGCTGTTAAAGTAGAGCAACACATCATATATGTGATCTCGATATTTTAAAAGCATGTGTGCGTGTGCTTGCGGCGTTATTCATTTGTATATGCATGTATGTACATGTATACAAATGGATGGATGAATCGAAGCGTCCGTCCAACCGTCTGTCTGTATGTATGTCTGTTTGTTTGTGTGTTTTTGTGTGCGTGCGTGCATGCGAATAATATTATGGATTCGTGGGTGCATGCTGGAAGGTTGACGGACGGACGGTCGGACACTCGTACGCAGGTGGTACAAGGTGATATTTCCATGGCCAGTTAAGGGACAAAAGACGGAAGGAAGAGAATATATTTTTGTGTGTAAGTTTTTTGTCTGTATGTAAGTGTATGTGTATATGTACATGTGTATACACTCAATGTTAAGCTAAAACGGAACAAATAGGCTTGAAAAGAATAATAAATTTGACAGATCATAAGTGGGGGTTTACACCTTCCAAGTTTCTTGTACAAGACATTAAGATAAGTACTATTTATGTCTTGTACAAGAATTTTTCATATGTAAACACCCACATTTGAGCAACTTTTGTCAGAATTTATGTGACATAATATGTAATAATTTTCTTGCACGAGAATAGAGCCTGTTCTATTTTTTCACAATATATTGGCTGTCAAATTACTGATAAGAAGTGTTTAATGGGAAAAACAGGTGTGGGAGAGGTAATTCAGGTACATGTTTTAAAATTTTGTACACAATGGCTTGGTCAAACGATAAAGTTGACCAACTGATCAATTTATACCAAAAAAAGGGAACATTTATATGATACTTGTGCAAAGTACTATCACACTGAACAAAAAAGAGAGTTTTTAAGATGAAATTTAAAAGCCATTTTAATATGTATTGGTCATTCAATTAAAGATTTTTCTCGATAAGAACACTTAATGCATTTTTTTAAAAACATAATCCATTAATTTCATATTTTCTTTAAAAATTCAGAAACTCGTCTGCATGCTAAAGACAGTATTATGTGCTGAAGACATCTTCCCGCTATTTTGTGATTAATTGTCAAAGCAATTCTTGCTAGATCTTGTGTAGAAAAATTTCTTGTACAAGTCATAACTTTGCCTTATCTTTAATGTCTTGTACAAGAAACTTGTTGTATGTAAACGAAGCCTTATACTTATATGAAAATTGGATACATTTACTAATCTTGTTGTGTTTCAAAAACAAAAACTGTTCACCCATTTCAATATCACTTCATTGAATTACTACCACTACGTTTAAAGGGAAGAAACTTCATGATATATGCCTTCTATTACAGGAGGGATAATACTTCTTTAGGAAATCAAGTTTGCGCAAAGTGTTTATCTTACTTTTTATATTCTCGAACATCTTGATATCGATGTGAAGACGGTACGTTTTCGTAGTAAGTCTGAGCGCTGAAAATTTTAGGTTGGTATAACCTCAAAGGGATGCAAGGGGTTTTTGGTATCAGAGGAAATCTTTTATTTTCATGTAATCAAGACAATATAATTAATTTCCATATAATTAAGTTTAGATACATCAAAAATATTCATTTACGTAAATGCATATAAAACACATTCTAGCCAGACACATTATTGAATTTCAAAATATGTGATTACATACATGTAGTACAAGTTGAAAACTAAATATTACTGAATAAGAGCGTAAAATATGCTTGCCATGTATGTGGTAAATAAAGTTCATTAATAGTTATTTAATAACATATTTGAGCGACAATGGTCTCAAGCAGAAAGTTTTAAAATCGTTCAGTATGAAATATATCTAGAAGCATCGTGACTAAGATCGGTCTAGATTTGATAAAGGGTTTCAAAAATCAATAATAAAGTGTTGATTTGGAAGAGTTTCTATCAGTACATGGATAGTAGTAATTATGTTTGATATGACCGACCCCCACATAATTAAATGAAATATCATTGGTTGTAATGTGCATATCTCCACTTATTAGAGAAGTTTCAAATGAAGAGTTGTTGCATTCAAGCCTGTGAACGCAGACTTCAAGGTATATGTAAAAGTAATCAATGGGTCTTATTTTTGTGAAAAATTGTTGAACCTTAGCACGAAGATAGCATGTTTATCTAATATCGAGATCAAATTTCATGTAAAGCTTCAGGAACATGCTGACAGTAAATGCACCTCCTGCTGTAAGAAAGCTTCCAATAAGGATTTGTTGAATTAAAGCATCTGGTTGGGACCAACTGTGCTGAAAACCCTGGTTCAAGAAGTATTGTGAATAGATATAATGTACATATGTAGATCCGATGTTGCAGTAAGAGAACAGATATTGCTAATGGGAGGCAACGTATATTGATGTACTTTAGTCGAATTGTCATAGTTTGTTAGAACGTACACATCGGAGAAACACAGTGACTCTGCATCATAAAAAAATCATATCATCTTTCAAACTGACGAAGCAATAATTATATTGCATTGCCAATCATGTAATCTTGGATAATGACTTTCTTATCTGGTCACATTTGTTCGCTGTTATCTATTCAATCGTTGTTAAACAGGTCAACTAGGAGCAGTTAATAAACATAGAAAGGGACGATTATATTTGGGGATTTCTTTTGTAACTTGTCTCTGATACACTAATCTGTAACTTCTTTATGTTTTTGTAGTCAATTTGTAAATAGTGCACACTAAGCTGGTTCTACAGTTAAACTTTATTTAATTAATATTCACAATTATACTAGTAGTTCGGTCATTATTCTGTCTCACTATCTCATATGCATGCCTGTCCTTCATTTTGCGATATGTTTATTAACATAATCTTTAAATAAATACACCTTTCTGTGTATATCATGTCTAAAAATCAAGAATGAAGTATTTCTTCTTTTATTTGTGGTGATCTAAAAGGACAAATAACCATAAGCGGAAGGTTTATTTATTAATCAGGTGAACTAAACAATGGCGAGTGGTCATAGCACATTCAAATGTTTAAATAGAAAATGTTGAAACTGGGACAAGTTTAAACTTCCGGAATTCAGCAGTATTAATCTACCTAACTGTAAAGCATATAAATGGAGTATAAATTTGTAGGGATTATTTCAAAAAGTACATGATCCTTTATTCTTTTCAATTTTGAATTATATGACTGATTTTAGTTATACTCTTGATTCAGTAACCTTCAAAGATGCTCGCTTTCATTTAAATATTTGCATTTAAGGTGAAGGAAAGTCATTGTAATCATATGAAAGCGCATGCTTTCAGAGCTACCCTATTGTAGAACACATTATTGCCGAACTTCTGTGTAAACAAATTATTAAAAAGATCAACAGGCCTTTCCATATTCTAGATCTATATTTAGATCGTTTTGTCATTGAAAGTACAAATATCACAGTTTTTTTATGGAACTTTTGCGTAGGTATTGTAAATATTGAACTATTAATGACATCTTTGAAAATGACATGGACTAGAAGACTTTTGGCTTATATACTAAATGCCTTAATTTTGTAAATGAAGCGTATTCTTCTCTTTCAGAGTTTAGTAAGTTTGGAGATACTCTTTTTGAAAAAGTCAGAAAAGTGCACACTCAGTTAAGATGTTTTATGGGACTTGTACTCTTTAAGAAGCAACATCCAAACAGCTGGAGTGATTTTGTGCATTGCCTGTATGGTATTACTCTATGTTTCAAGTAGAAGATAATATTTTTTGTTACCCAATATTCGTCCATTGGGTGTGATTTTAGTAAATAACTTCATGGGCAATATTGGAAATGTTTACTTTTAATGAATTCTCAGTTTCTTCTGTTTTACATATATAACGTTTTGCAGTATCAAAATATTATTGAGCCTATTACAGGGTTTTTAGCTAATACGAGGTTTCCATACTTGGTTAAAAAGATTGAAAATCCTGTTCAGTCGTTATCCATAAGTAATCAACCGTCAAAACAAAGGATGAAGGTTCATTTACGACTATATTGCAAGACCAATTTATTTCCATGATCATGTAGCTCTGAAGACACATAAGTACAGTTGATTGTTTGTATTAAGACCACTCTTAGGACCACTAAAAAGTGGTCTTGTTACTGATTAGGTCTCATTATCGAGATATATTTAGATCTACTGTAAATGTGGCCTCCTTGTTCCAAAATGTCTGGTCTTAATATCGAGGGCGGTTTTAATAAAAAAAAAACAACTTTATATTGTATAGTATATGGTAGTATGTTAATATTGATTAATTATTCAGTATAAAGGGAAATAACGTACTTGTATTTGTTTGCTGCCTCAACAGTTATAGTCTTTCTATACGAAACAAGTAATATCTTTAAAAAAAGATGGTCGACGTAGGTGACGTAATAAACACATTTTGTGTTTCAGAAGGCTCCCGGGCAGTACACTGCTTATTCCGGTACCGAAACGCTAGCCAATAATCAATGACGCTAGATGTCCGGCCCCGGACAACACCTCGTTGAATACAAAAGTTGATCTTCGTACTGTCCAGAAACCTTGACATAACGTGTTCTGTTTTTTTCTTTTTTTGCAACGTAATTTATTATAAATAACTATAATATAAAAAAATATACACATTTTGTGTTTCAGAAGGCTCCCGGGCAGTACACTGCTTATTCCGGTACCGAAACGCTAGCCAATAATTTGCAGATTCTGATTGGTCACATTATAACGAAGTTGGTTAGCAACGCGTCCATACCAACGGAAGTTCAAATCAAAAGTATACGACTACTTCGAAAAACTTAAAATATGTCGAACTGTCGCTGAAATACTGTTTAAATTAGTCTGCATATTTGATTCACAGCCTCGGTGGTCTTGAATCACGTTAGCGTCTAATAATTGAGCATGATCGATTTCAGCCCCGCTACCGACCATGTCGATCTGTAGAAATTATATACATATTACTTACATACTGGCAATCATGGACAGCTGTGTTTAGACTGATCTGCAATCAAGTCATTTATGCGATTTCAATACTTCATAAATTTTGATTAAAACAATTTCCGCAAAATAAGATTTACTAAATAGTTCATGCATATGGGAAACCATCTAGTGAAAAAAGAAATCCTATGAACCTGTAGAAACTTTAAAAGAAGCACTGAAATCTTAAGTTATGAAGTCCAGATTATCTTAAGACAACGCCGAAGATTTGTGATTATGTGCATCAAGATACGCGGTATGCTGTTCTTGACACATCACGCAATGAAAGTGTTTATCCAGGTCTGGCTTTTGTCATCGTTGTTTTTAGAAAGTTAGCACAATTGCGGCACAACGGCCGCCAGTGTCTGCTGCCGGAAGCTAGTCTTAAAGTAACAAAAACAATAAAAAAAACAAGACTGCCTTGATAAAAAATGTAAATATCATTATAGGTGATAAAGCATGTGTGACCTTTGACCATTACGTGTGCCTTTGATCTTGAGTCAAGCGTGGTTCAGAAACCGTTTCTACACATCCTCTATATGAGATTAGCATTTACCTGAAATTTCAAGAAAATCATTCAAAAGTGTCGAGATATATAGAAACCTCCGCTTTGACCCTTAATACGACATTGACATTGAGCAGGATTATCTGAAACATTTGCACACGTACAGTTAATAACCTATGTTTTACAATCTCTCTTCCTTTCGAATTTACAGGAATGTAAACATATGTTATCGACTGTTCGATAAGAATTTTTTATCTCGGCCCAAACTTTCGTCCATCACCCTCAGTTTACTAAATAACACGACATTTATCGAGATGAAAGAATGTTAAAATCATGTCCCAGGTAGGCATTAACTCAAATGACGTCCATTAGAACCAATGAGCCGCCTTGGTGCAGTGGTAGCGCGCTCGCCTCAGGATCGGACGTCCAGGGTCCGATCCCATCAGTGCCTAATTAGTGGTTGTGTCCTTAGGCAAGACACATATAATTCCACATTGCCTGTCTCTCGCTTCGAGGTCATATCCATCTGGAATGAGTCTTGATGGCGATTAATATAAATTGTAAGAACTTGTTTCGTGTCACAAAGTTGACAGACGGGCCTCAATTTCCATATAAAGATAGTGACAGCAATTTTATCATTGTTTTTGAAATTTTTGGATTATTATGTTAATTGCTAGACTTTTCTATAAAAGCAAGAGCATTGTTTCTAGTATTGAGTTTCGTTTACTTTCATGTATTTTTCATTAAATTCGGTTCAATAATAAAAAGTTATATGTTCGTATGTTTGGCTGTTGTATAACAATTTTACTGGACCTCAATTTATATAACTTATTTTGACCGACATAAATTGTATTCGTTCATTTCATGTCTCCACGGAGGTTATGCTTTCCCCGTGAATTTATAGACAGGCGGGAAGATTTAGTATTTAAGAAAGGCTGACTATTAGTAAATTGCACACACACAATATTATGACTTGACATTCGCGATGTTATAAAGTTCCTACTTTAGCTTGATCAAGGTAAATTAATTTATTTTTGAAAGTTTTCTAATTTGTTTCGTTAATTGTTTCAGTAGACCGATTCTTTTCAGTAAAAGGTTTTTATAAGCTATTTTGTTTCATGTTATGATTTCGTTTTCAAGATGTCGTAAATTTCAAAGATTGAAGCTGAATTTTCATCGATGAATCAGGTAATTTGTTTTTATTTTAAATCTTTCTCAAATGCCATTGTGTGATTACTTTGTTTCAGTAATCATTGATTATCATGTCTAATGGTAATGATTGTACACAGTGAATGTAAGCTGCAGTTTAAATCAGTTAACACGGTTTAATTGTGTTTCATTTCATTTTACTTTCATCCTTGATAATAATACAAGTTGTTAGTGTTAATAGACCTTTCTAACTTAAACTGAAACGTAAACAGAAACTTACTTCGTACTTCGGGGACTTTCTCAAATGTAATACAAAAGCTGTGAATACCAATATATGAAATACCACAGGGGTTTGCGACTCAAATACATGAACTATATTGATCAAACAAACACATGTCTAAACTACATGCGGAAGGAAATGTCAAGAATTGGGCCCTAAAGAGATTATCGACTTATTCCTCTTAATCTTTCTTATAGAGTGCTCTACCATTATTGAATATCCCAGAATTATTATGTTTATCTTGCGATACTTTCGTCTTTCTTGCGTCACATCTGACAGGGTGTCGATGGGGATGAATTTTACTCCGGTGGGACACACGCATATGAAAATATAAGCTTCTGTCATTAGCTTGGACTGTTGCACATCATTAAGATACCCGGAAATCCCGACTCGCTTTACATACTGTCATCTTTATCAACTAATACAAATTTAATACGTATGACATTGAAGTTCCTGTTAAAGAATGAAACAGATCATTTGGCTCATTCATAGGATGAAGTATGTTGTGCAATCTGTCATCTTTTGCACTAATTCCTAGATAC
>JAFMSR010002939.1:0-18680 GCA_022818135.1 Saxidomus purpurata | reverse complement strand
TTAAAATTAAATTCATCAAGCGGAAAGAAAGTATGAATAGAATAAAGTCACTCCCAGTTTAGCTCTCACTCTAGTGGCATCATTCCGTGACAAATAAATAAAATACATAGATGTGTCCAATGAGGTACATTGATCGCTGATAAACTTATCAGAAGTAACATTTCTCTTGAACAAATCTTGGTAAAACAACACATGCAAAACAGTCATTGGTTATCAGGGATGTTGTGGCCACAACTTACTAACTTGTGGCCACAATATAAATAAAATGTTGCGGATGTCACCTCTGTGCCACCGTATGTGTTTCATAATATATACAATGTTTTATGTATGAAAGAGTATAAAAAACCCACGTTTAATCAACAAATTACCAAAATGTCATTACATTTGACCAATAATTCATTAGTAAATGAAGAACATTTGAGCATTTGAGGGTATACCCCCCACCCCCCAATATCGCAAAGTGAAATGGACTGACTCGTCTCGATGGGTCGGAAACCCGCCAAGTTTCTCTCAAATGACGGACAAGACGTTCTATGGTGGAAACATTCACACTGAACTGCATATAGCAACCTGTTGTTGTCTCTGACCTTGCAGTAGCAATGAAATTGCCAGAGCCCTCTGAGCTTCTGTCAGCCGTACCATGATTGCAGGAGCTTCAAATTAAATGTAAATAGCGGAAAGCGATGTGTATAACTCAAGAGTATCAAGTCGTTTGACCAGATTTTTTTACAAACTTTTCATCATTATTCTGTTTTTTGCTTTTTATCACTTTCTCTATATTGCATGGTGCAATGCAAGGTTGAGTCACTTTGGGCACCGGTTGACTGACAAGAGACCAAAATAGTCTTCTTACCTGTTTTCATAATTTTAGGCGAAGCATTAAAACAATTGTTGCATATATTGTTACCCTGCCTTTTAGTATATATCTAAAAGCCTATAACCCTTTTCTATATTCATGCTCTACCTGTTTAAGCAATGCTTGTAAACTTTTGTGTACACATAAATCGGTTACGTAACTGTCACATTATCCTAACTTAACAGTACCTCCAAACTAATGTTAATTTTGAGTGTACAGTGAATAACGGTCAATATTTCGAGTAACATATTGGATAAGGTAAGGTAGCGAACTGTTTTCCTTAGTGGGCGGGATGTATGTTTTTTTCATTTTCCCTTTTTCCATTTATATGAAATGTGTTTTATTTGGTTGGGATGCCATAATACAAATGTATTGTAGTAATCTGACACTAATAAATTATGTAAAGAAAACTATAAATTAGTGAATTTTTACGATGAACGGACACATTTTGGAGCACTTTCTTGCTCATTGAAGAACAAAGATTGTGTGACAGAATCAGTGGAAATAAGAAACTAAAACATATTCTACACCATTATCAACATACCCTTATTGTAAAAATGTCTGTTTACCAAGCTATTTAAAAGAAATAAAACATTCAGAGATTTACTGAAAGACATTCCTCATGTTTTTACAAATATTGTTCAAAGTACATTGTATGTATTAGAGTTTGTTGACAGTGGTGTTTACTGTGCTAAGTTCCTTTATTTTAACTGCATCTGTCACGCAGTCCTTGTTCGTCAACGAGAAAGATAGCATGTCAAAATGAATCCGTTCTTCATTATAAGTCATTAATTTAAACTTTTCTTTACATGAACTACTGGTGTAAGTCTTCTACAACAGCATGGTATCCCAAATAGAAATAAAAAGTTGGATGTAAAAATAAGAAATGAAAAATTAATAAAACATGCATCCCACCCACTAACAAAAACTACCGTAATCACAATTATGGAGAAAATGTGTAAGCGACCCGTTAGCTCAGTCGGAAGAGCATACGCCCTGTAAGCGAAGGGTCCCAGGTTCGCGTCCCGGTCAGGGTGCACATTTTTCTCAACCTTTTGCGCCTTCTTAATGCATAAAGATAAACCTTCACAGGAATCTGTACCAAGAAATATAGCTACCCATTACTTTCATATACTGAAAATCGCGCCGACCATCTTTTTTTCAAAGATAGTTCTTGTTTATATTCCGGAAGACAATTCGTGCTACTCATCCTTAATTTAATAATTTGATTCTATTAATATCTCAAAATACATTATAGTTCAATTATTCATTTTTACCTGCAAACAAAAGCGTTCCTTTTAGCTGTATGCGTCTTTTTGTATCAGAGAAAAGCCGAAAACTTTAAAAATGTTTTTTTTTTAATTGGCCATATACTTGAGTGACAAATATACAATAAGCGCTACATAATGTAAATATTAGGCAAAAGCTGAACATGGCCGGTGGAACTGGAATTATTAGAGCTATAAAACAAAATGTAAATTGTATTTCATAATCATTTTAATATTCAAAATTTGGTTCCAATTACTATAGTCGCCGATAAAGTTCCAATTGTAAGTTAAACTGTATCTCATGTCATGCGGACTGCTTATTGTTGCGTATACATGTTTTAACAAGTATACTTACAGTATGAAAAAATATGATATGCGAAAAAAATTTCGATGCAAAATGTAGGATTATGACGGCCAGTTCAATAGCGGCGCAAAGATTCGTCGCCTTAATTATGCGCAAATTCGACGTCGAAAACGACTAGAAGTGCCTCTGTTCTAAATGCCATGGTAACTGATACTGTTTACTTGATAAGGATCCCAAGATTGCAGATTTTCCGCATACAAATTTAAAGGGGATTTGAGAATAGGCGAAAATCGGCCCTAAACAGACCGATTCCTCTTAGCGAATAAATGACCAAGTGATCACTTTGGTGTGACCTACACATGTATATTGTATTTTTCAGGTGTCATGAATGATGACTACAAGGGTCTTACAGTTTTTGAACAACAAGACGACACTAATTACACTGCAACAGGAACTAGCTCGACAATTATTTCTGCACGTGTTTCCTATGTATACGATTTACGTGGACCATGTATGGTTGTTGACACAGTATGCCTTCGTCGATGGTCGCTATACATCTTGGGGTCAAGCAATAAGGGCGGAATTCCTTTTCTCTACGATTTACGTGGACCATGTATGGTTGTTGACACAGCATGCTCTTCGTCGATGGTCGCTATACATCTTGGGAGTCAAGCGATAAGGGCTTGTAAATTTCTCTGCGAGTCATACCTGTACTATCATAATATACAGGCAACTAGAGACTGAGAGCTTATGATTTAATTACGATAAATTCTCTTTCTTACATGATATACATAGAGTAGAAAAAACAGGTTTTATCATGTATTAAACAACGTTTTGACTCGCGCGTCAAAAATGACGTCATATTGTGTCGAATGACGTAAAATTGATATTTGCGTAGGAAATAACCCATTGCATTTAATCATTTTTTTAAACATTTCAAAAATTTTGTTTTGTTAAAATCGAAATAATATCCTTTTTCACCGTTATCATCGTCTATTAAAATACGTTATATTGGGTCGAATAACGTAAAAATTATTGCATTTTATATTTTTCTTTTAATTTTAAACATTTTGTCATGTTAATATGGAAATAATATTATTTTTCAGCGTTGTTAACGTCTTATAAACAACTCAGGTGTCTGGCCATTATGGCCATCATGGTAAATTACTGAGCATCAGTACTCATTTTTTGATAGACGATGTAAACCACTGGGCTATATATTATTTCGTAACTAATAATATATTTTTTTTCATATAATACACAGGCTTTATATACGTTATATTGAAGGCGATTGTGAAGTTGCAATCTGCGGCGGAGTAAGCTGCATGTTGTCGCCAAGTAAGTTTATGACGCTTTGCAAAGCTAAGATGTTGTCACCTACAGGACAATGCCAGAGTTTTTGTGATACTGCAGACGGATACGGGCGTGGTGAAGGATGTGGTATTGTTATTGTAAAGTCGTATAAGAAGGTAAGTTTTAAACATTTTCTGAATTATGGTCTTCGTCTTTAGTTTTCATGAATGAAGTGCACATGCTATTGTTGGTATTTGAGAAATGAAGAAATGTACAAAGTAGCTCCTTCAAAATAATATCTAAGCACAGACGTAAGCAATTTTATACGACTAATATCCAGTGGTGTTATTCATTAGAGAAAATATATTTTAGGCGGTACGAGATAGAAACAAGATCTGGGGAATAATTAAAACTGGAAGTAACCAAGACGGTCATGCTGCACAGCCAATTACAGCTCCATCTGGGGATCAACAAAAAGAACTTATGAAGAAGCTTTACACTTTGCACGGAATAGACCCTACCAGACTTCAGTACATTGAGGCGCATGATAATCTTTGATTGTCAAATACATTTGAGACAGTTCAGCAATGAAAATCATTTCCATTCGTCAACGCTATAGAAAAGAAACCGTTTAGTAAGTCCTGTGTCCTGGGTTGCAAGGAGATCCGCCTCCGTGGTTGAGTGAATAAAAATCACTTACTCTCTCTCTGGTTTAGAATTAAGGGTCAGGATTCGAGCCCAACATTAAATTGAATCTTACGGTTGAGTTAATTCTGACAGTGGTCCCTCCAAGATACGATGATTTGGTAAACTGTCCACCTTTAAATAATTGAAATACTGCTGACCACCCAAAGACACGGAAGACTGAAATAATGATAAAAATCAAATCAAATTAAATCCAATTCGAGGACGAAACGAACGTATTTGAAAGATTCCAGGACTATTTAACTTAAACTTGACTAAAAGTGCCCTACGTATACACTAGCTTAAAACCTGGTACATTGTATTCACTTCAAGTAAACATCAAAAACACCTCAAAATGCAGTTGCTGTGAAGTACATTGCAGAAATGAAGATATTAAATCTTTTGGGGTAGTTGATATACGTTTTTTGCTGATTTAAGAAAATGACATAAATAATACATGTACTAGCTAATAATATTTTTATTAATTTAACGTTTCTTTTAAATTGCTTAATGGTAAGATACTTTTAAATTATTTAAAAGTAAAATACCAATTTTTTTTTTTTTTTCATCAGGCTGAAATCGCATCATTTGAAATAAATGCGCATATTACAGTTTTTATTGTCGAGCCCGCTTGAGGTGAGCTCGACTTAGTCGTCACTTTTGGCGGTTCGGTGTAGGTGCGTGCGTGCGTACGTGCTTGCGTGCGTGCGTGCGTGCGTGCGTCCGTGCGTGCGTGCGTTCGTCCGATTTTGTCCGGACCATATCTTTTTCATGCATGGAGGGATTTTGATGTTTCTTGGCACAAATGTTCACCATCATGAAAGGTATAAAGCAACTATAAACATAGCGCATACCCGTTCAAACTCATTCAGGAAGAGATGATGTCGGAAGACCTCAAGAAACACATAGGTCGTCATAGATTTATCATGAAGAATTTGACTAGTTTGAATAACGATTGGAAAATCTTCCTGTATGCTCTACTTCTACACTGTGTATGATGTTTTTTAAGGTTTCAATGTTTAAGCATTTAAGAGTTCTTGCCCTTGCACATAGATTGAAAAATACATTTTAGTACTTTAAGTACATTAAGAATGAAACTGAATAAAGCTGTGGATGATGTTTTGAAAAATAAAGCACCATGGTAATTAAACTTAAAAAACTACAATTTCGAAATGAACATTCGGCAAATAGGGACAAAAAGTGCACTCTAGGAATATTTACCACCTTTAGTAAAAGCTTTTATATATGAAGTTTTGTTTAAATAAACATTCCACCCTGGTAGTTGATGTGTCACGGGTTTATTATAGCATTTAAGAGAAATATGTAGTGTTTTAAACCATTAAAGCCACAGCTTTCTGGAATTTACTTCTTAGTTATATGTGTCTTTACTTCGTTTGCTTGTTTGTATTTATGACGTATATCTACCATTAGAAAACTTTAAGGTTTTAACGCTTTGTTATGATATTCATAACTTTGTTTTCATATGTTGTAATAATAGCTCATGGCTTGTCACTTGTTTAATATAATCACGTTAAACCATTTGATAGACGTTTTGATTTAAAGACAAACTTGACTTTATGTGATTGTTGGAATAGCCATTTAACTTTCTGTGACAATCTAGTTTTTGAAAAGCTTGCTTTATGAAATAAAATATTTTGATGAGTTGGAAGATGCTTAACCAGACTTTGGGTAAATTTAGATCAATACAAATATGTCCTTAAATTGTTCTGTATATAACATGATTTTATTCAACATGATTTTATGAATGTTTTTAGAATTATTACTATGCTTTAAGTCTAGTTTGCCTTTAAATAATACATGGTTTGATATTTACTTACTCTGTAAATAGTAATTTAAGAAGGTGATTCATATTTCTAGTGCATGCTCAAATTATTTGTCATTCTTAAAATGAGCTCAGAGCTTTGTGCTTCTTACATGTACTTGCTTGATATTTTTGTGTTTCCATTAATGTCTCCAACCAAGGTCAATCAAAAAAGTACTCTGAGCTCATTTTATTTTCAACTAAAATGCTCTTGTGGCTCTTTGTGGCATAAAACGTAATTTATGGCCAGTATGGTATACACATGGTAACCGTTATACTTAAGAAACAAAACACTGCTCGTCAAACAGAAATTTCAAGAAGGGCAATGGAAAATATATGAAATGCACTGTGTTTATGGCCTCGTTGTTTTGAATTCAGACTAACCTAAGAGGCGTTTATGTATTTTAGCAGCTCTGTAATATTTTATGTTTTTTTAAGTTTTGATAAGATATAAGTTGTGTTATTACTGAAACTGATCGCTTTTCTTTTTATGATACATATCTTATAATAAATGTTCAAAACTTTAGAGATTTGTAAATACTGTTTAACAGAAGATTTACAAATTAGGATACGTTTAATAAAGTTAATAATATATTTGTGTGTCAGTTCCCTTTAATTGTGTATGGAAGCTTTATGACGCAGGAAGTATAAAAGGATAGTTAATGAAAGACTAGGCATACCGTATACTATTAAGCTAGCCAGATACATGTATGTATGTATGTATGAATAAAACCAGCTGATGAAACTGATCTTTGTTCCGAGACCACCTTGTATCTTCTTCACCCGTATAATAACGGTATTTGGTAAAAACTGGAAAAAAACAGTTTATCTCTCAAAGTAAGCATCCTTTTCTGTGCATCAAATAATTTTTTTTTAAAGAAACAGGAATACAAAAACACTGTAAAATGTGACGCATAAACTGCCTCAAAAGTCCTTGCAAACTCCAGGAACGTCTGTACATGTAATAATAAAAGGACCAGTGTTCTACAAATGCAATCTACATGACCCTGCACCATGAACATCAATGGGGAATAACACAGATCAAAGAAATTGCTAATGATACTGAATTTACCTCCCTTGAACTGTAAATTCTATTTAAATAATAATACAGTACTGTAAAATACATTGAATTATCGTTTTATTAGCTCGACTATTCGAAGAATAAGGAGAGCTATCCTAATCACCCGAGCGTCGGCGTCGGCGTCGGCGTAACCACTTATGTTAAAGTTTGCGTACCACCTCAAATATTTTCAAAGTCCATTGACATATGGCTTTGAAACTTTGCACACTTGTTCACCATCATGCCCCCAACCTGTACACAGGAGGAGGTAATTCTATCAAGCATGTTGACAAAATTATGCCCCTTTTTCTACTTAGAATTTATGTTAAAGTTTGCGTACCACCTCAAATATTTTCCAATTCAATTGTCATCTGGCTTTGAAACTTTGCACACTTGTTCACCATCATGCCCCCAACCTGTACACAGGAGGAGGTAACTCTATCAAGCCTTTTGACAGAATTATGCCCCTTTTTCGACTTAGACTTTATGTTAAAGTTTGCGTACCACCTCAAATATTTACAAAGTCCATTGAGATATTGCTTTGAAACTTTGCACACTTGTTCACCATCATGACCCCAACCTGTACACAGGAGGAGGTAACTCTATCAAGCATTTTGACAGAATTATGCCCCTTTTTCGACTTCGAATTTATGTTAAAGTTTGCGTACCACCTCAAATATTTTCAAAGTGCATTGACATATGGCCTTGAAACTTTGCATACTTTTTCACCATTATGTCCCAAATCTCTACACAAGAGGATGTAACTATATCAAGCATTGTGACAGAATTATGCCCCCTTTTCAACTTAGAATTTATGTTAAAGTTTGCGTTCCACCTCAAGTATTTTCAAAGTGCATTACCATATGGCCTTGAAGCTTTGCATAATTGTTCACCATCATGTTCCCAATCTCTACAAAAGAGGAGGTAACTTTATCAAGCATTGTGACAGAATTATGCCCCTTTTTTAACTTAGAATTTATGTTAAAGTTTGCGTACCACCTCAAGTATTTTCAAAGTGCATGGACATATGGCCTTGAAACTTTGCACACTTGTTCACCATCATGTCCCCAATCTCTACACAAGAGGAGGTAACGCTATCAAGCATTTTGACAGAATTATGCCCCTTTTTTAACTTAGAATTTATGTTAAAGTTTGCGTAACACCTCAAATATTTTCAAAGTGCATTGACATATGGCCTTGAAACTTTGCATACTTGTTCACCATCATGTCCCCAATCTCTACACAAGAGGAGGTAACTCTATCAAGCATTGTGACAGAATTATGCCCCTTTTTCAACTTAGAATTTATGTTAAAGTTTGCGTACCACCTCAAATATTTTCAAAGTGCATTGACATATGGCTTTGAAACTTTGCATAGTGTTGGAAACCTACTTTTCTGACCGCAAACCTGTTTTCTTACAACTTGAAAAGAAACTTTGAATATTGCACAGTGTTTTTATGTAAATTATAAAACTGTGTTTTTAAAGTGACTCATTACTTAAATGATGCTAGTGTTATATGCAAGGAAAACGTTTGCCCATTTTATTTTGATAATGAACATTATATACATTTTCATGCTCCACAATGATCATACGTTCAAGGGTGGACAGTTTAATATTTTATCAGTTATTGTGAAAACATTCTTACTTCTAATATAAATTTGTTGTTGAACTGCGAAAATACAGGAAGTGTCACCTTATTTATATTTGAATTAAAACTACATCCATCATTAGTGACAAGAATATACAACAATTTCTGGCAACAAGACCAATAATGATTATCCTGTTCCAAGTTCATAACATCCATGACGCAGCATTGCAGACCATACAGCCATAACTTCCCCCTTTTTTGAAAATATGTTTTACAAATGCTTGGGACCAATCAGATGGTACAGATCCTGAACCCAATGACATTTTAAATAGTTGAGTGAAAATAGCAGTAATTTCATCAGCGCATTCCTTCAAACAAATTGGTAATGTCATCACAGCAAGCAGCTTTATGGGGATATTAGTAACCATTATATATAATGGGGACTACTCCTGAAAAATCGTTTTTTATACTTTTTATGAACACCTAAACTTGTGTAAGTAAGTGTTGAGTACATCTTACTGAACAAAAAAGCTGCACGTAGGTAATTTTAATACAGTACCGACTGTAAGTAATGAATGAAATAGTTTGTCAACCAAATTTTGGCGGAACAGGCTGATTACATTGCCCGATCGAAACAGCTTCAGTACAAGAACAATAACATACGTTAGTTGTTGTTTCAAATGCCTTTATATTCACAGACAGTGGTTGGAAACACTGAATAATATCATTTTGTAATATTACGAGTCATTTAAAGGCATGTTAAAGTGACAACAATCGCATTCTTTAGTGTTGTCGAGGCAATTCTTTATTGAAACTTCAGGAATTTCATAGAAAATGCTATATGTAAAACTAGGATACGACAAAAGTAAGTCATTTTCTTTCCTCAGAATTAAGTCATTTCTACTTCCACATGTAAATTATCAAAAGTTAATTTCAAATAGTATTCACATTACTGTTTTCTAATATGCAACATCTTCTAGGACTTCTAGAAACACTCATCAACTACTGCATGAAGAAGCTTGAAAAATGTTTTTGAGCAATTTTGACACTTCCTGAAATCTCCTAAAATATATTAAGGCCTGATTATAATATTTAAATTATTCAATACTGTTAATTATTGTCTTTGAATTCGTAAACAAAATTACATATTGTGTGATAAATACATTGTAAAAGATTACCGCTGGACCATCAAGCAATGTTATGCTAAAGTTGTGCTCAGTAAATTAATTTTGTAAAAAAAAAAAAAAAATTGTTTAATCTGTTTTATTTTCAGGAAAATGAAAACTCTTTTAACAACACACACCATTGTGACATTCCTGGTGGAGGTTTGTATTAATTGATGTAAAACATATTTCACATAGGCTTCTTGTCTATAACCACTAGGCATATAGCTTAGATATTTGGCACGTAGCATTGCCTGTTGGACCTGTACCAAGGCTTTTCAAATCATGACCTCCGGGTCAAAATTGACCCCAATTTAAAAATATTCTCTAAAACCACAATGCTTAGAGCTTAGATGTTTAACATGTGGAGTAGATGGGTCTCGTATGGGGTGGAAGTTTGTCTTTAGGATCTTAGATATATATTGAGCTATGCAAATTTCGGGTTTCATTGCATACTCAAAGTAATTACTAAATTTTTATATTTTCTCGTGCACACACACAACATAAATTTCACAAGAATAAGCTTACCTAACCACATGAACGCGATGAGCTATTGTGGCGAAATCTTCATCCATCGGCTGCATTTTAAACAACAGTTCTGAAATTACCCGTTCCACCATATGCACACTTCGCGTACGTTAAATGGTGCAAGGGAGGTTACTCAATAATTTATGCTTTAACAGTTCAGATGATTGTCACTCTTTGATCTATATGGAGGGTAAAATGTCTAAATTTGAAAGGCGTAGAACTTTGATATTTGGTGTTTAGAATTGCATTTTGTGTACAAATCGTACCTGTAGGTTCAAACTTGGCCTACGGGCAGTAAACTATCTAAATATGATCTTTTTGAAAGAATAAAGGGCGTGAATATTAGTTCATAGAGGTCTTTACAAAAGGTATGCCTCACTTGAGCATGAAGTGCTTGAAGTATGTCCAATTGTGGCGGAACTTTGTCCGTTGTTGTGCGAGTCTCATTGAATGTTACTGCATATAGATAAGAATGTCCTCGAGGGGTAATTTAGTTTTTAGTTTTTGCTCACGGAGTAAGCTATTGTGATTTTACTCTGCCCGTCGTACGTTTTCAACTTTTCCATAAAATGACTTCCTCTGAAACCGCTGGGCCAATTGTTTCCAGCCTTCATACCAAGCATCCTTGCATGAACAGCTATCAGATTCCTTCGAAATGAGTTCATCATGCGGAACTCTGGTTGCCAAGACAACAGAAAAGAAAACATATAAAGTCAGTAACCAGTCGTTTAATAAACAATGATTTGGAGTACTGATACGCAGTAATTAGCCACGAAGGCCGAAAGCCTCAGTGGTTTATAACTGCGCATCAGTACGACAAAAAGACTAAAGCTGATGTTACTCAATAATAAGGCTGGTGACCTATCATTTTTAAATAAGTTAAGAAAATGATGTTTGAATATTTCTTCTGTAATAAATTAAGAAATTCTCAATACTTGAACATTGAAAAAAAAAGCTATGATAAATGACAATAATTTTTTTATTTTACAGAAACCCGTTTCTCTTTATTGTATATTTTCAGTGTGAATATATTTTGAAATCTCAATTCATGTCGTTTCATGAAAAAGGATCAATTGTTTAACATTTGAAATAAAACACAATGGTGAATTGCCAAATTTAGAGTTTTATTATTGATAAACATGAGCTAGGGGTCATTTTTACTGCTTTCGAGGGTATACTTCAAAAAGTGTGCATTACTTATAAATAAGGTTGGTGACCTAACTTTTTTATTTTATATTCTGACTTATCAGGTTATACCCCAACAATAAACCTAATATGATAAAATTTCAATGCTTGAAAACAATGATGAAACTGTAGCGCTCGTCTTTAAATAAATGTGTAAGTAGTGGTTAAAGGCGCGGGGGGCATTCTCCTCATTCAGGAGCTTTGCCCTTTTGAGGTTTGTCTTTTTGAGGTGCCTTTTCCCTTTTAGGGAGCTTTGCCCTTTTGGGGAGCTTTGCCCTGGGGGGATTCTCCACTGAGCTTCGTCCCTTTTTTCAAGGCACCCGTTAGAGTTTTGCTCCCTTAAAGGATTATTGATTCGCTGTTCTAAATAATGGCATTGCTCGGATGAAATTGGTTCCCAGCCTCTTTACTTACCTGCGAGAACGGTAAGCAGCTAGTAAGTGTTAGGTACAGGTGAGCTGCATTTCAAATGCACGCCTTGTTCTGGGTGAATTGAGTCAGTATTTAGTACTTTAACCATTTTTTGCTAGTCCAATAAGTCTGTTTAAAAGCCTTTTATAGAGAAAAAAGTATTTATAATATTAAAAACACAGTTTATTTTTTTATGTGTGTGAGAGCAGTCACCATAAATGCAGCAGAAAAAGAAGATCTGTTTGAGAAGTATAATTATGATGCAAAATCTCCGACAACTTATGCCGATGCCACAAAACGTAATCAGGTCTTGAAAAGAGACTATCCCGGTGAATTTAGTCTTCAGTGTATCAAAGACTGGCTCGGCTCGGAAAACAAAACCCTTACTCTCTTTAAAAACAAGTTCGACATCGAATTAAGACGGCGCAAGTTCGTGTGAGTAGCATAAATGAAATGTAGGGTATTGATTTGCTTAGTGTAGGTAATTTGTCCAAGGAAAATTATGGAGTGCGCTTTCTTTTGTTCGCTATTGACGTGTTTTCTAGAAAGCTTCGTGTTCAACCTTTAAAAGATAAAACGGCAAAGTCTGTATTGAAGACCATGAAAGAGATTCTTAAGGATGAGAAGCCAGAGAAAATTCGCTCCGATAAGGAGTCTGAATTTGTAAATCGACGGTTTAAAAAGTTCATGAAAGAGGAGGACATATACTTTTTAACAACGAAAAAAAAACACCTAAATCCAACTATATGGAACGCGTTCAACGAACAATTAAAACGACACTTTACAGACTGATGAGGCATAGACATTCATTTTGGTATATAGATGATTTAAGTGAAATAATATTAAGTTACAACAACACGCCCTATCGGAGCCTTAACAACTTGACACTTAATCAAATTACTAAAGATAATGAAGCTGATGTGTAGGCGTTTATGTATTTGAAAAAGAAGTCCAAAGTAAAGAGGCGAGGAAAGCCTGTATAAAGTTTTAAAGCGGGTGACTTAGTGCGGATAACATCAAGCAGACATTATTTTCGCAGAGCCTATGAGGAACAATACATCGCTGAAGTTTATAAAGTGGAAAGAAGATTCCTATCGCAGGGCATTCCTATGTACAAACTAAAGGACCTAAATGATGAATCCACTAAGGGCAAATTTACACTGCAGAATTGAGAAGGTAAACAAAGACGTTTAAACAGTTTATGGTTTATTGAAAAGATATTAAAATGCAACAGAAAAAGAAAGCTTTATTTTTATGTCCATTGGGATGGGTCCCCCAAACCTTTAACTCTCGGATTCCTGTGGATGAAGTCGAAGCCGTGACGTAAACACGATGGATCGTTATGTTTACATTAAAAACGATGATAGCAGCAACTACTTTCCGAATAATAAAGTCTATAAACTTAAATTTAATTTACCCTCGAGGATGATTTTACAAGGCATGTGAAAAGTCGCTTTGGTGGAATTCAGTGCAAGTGAGAATGCTAATGTCGGACGAGGCGCTATTCATTTTCACTGATATATGCGCTGAAAGTGTAGTACATGGACATCGACTTCCTTTATTGAGGCGGTTAGAAAAAAAAAAAGAAATCATCTACCTGGAAATATCGAATTGACACACCGTTTTATCTACCCGTCAAGAAAAAGAACATCAAAGAGCTAGAAGTAAATATAACACTAGCGAATAATACGTACCCATCAGATTTGAATTCTCCAATGCACTTGACACTTCATTTTAAAAAGTATCCGTTTCAGAGTGATTATGAATCCTTGTAAACTGCATGTTCCTAATCCACAAAGTGGGTCTCATTTTTTAATAGAGTCAGTAAAGGACTGACAGCGCTTAGCCAATTAGGGGTGCCAGTCGACCCCACGTGATATCTGTGGATTCTACTGTAGAAAAACAAACTGCTGCTCCGTTGCCTTTGAAGGCAGTATCGCCTGCTGAACAACAGTTCAACAAGCTAAAAGTGAACTGGAGAGAGAATATAAAACCGTCTAGCGTGGTAGGCACGATTCAGAAACCCAAACGACGTCTACAGAGAATGGCTTGAAAGTCTAGCAAAATTAAGAAAATAGACAGACCACAAAAGGGAGGTGCTAAACAGTCAGAGAAGAAGAAGGCGGCCAAATTGAAAGACGTCACAAAAAGCATACAACAAACTAGGACACCGAGAAGTAGAAAATAAAAACAAAGGACATCTCTTCAGAAAGTTTTTAGAAATTAAATAAACAGTATGTTAGTGTTTAATCCCGATAATTTTCACTAAGGACTTGTGTCAGAACCGGCTTTGTTCGATTTACCCAGCACTCAGACTGGTGTTACGGACGTATACTATGAAGCAATTCGACCCATTTCTCAAGTATCGAATGGTGTCAGCCCTATCGAGTTCAGAATAAGTGGGCAAAACTTGATGGCCTATCTGGATATGAAAGGGTCCTAGCTTTAAAATATTCCTCAAAATGCTGCTGTGGCAATATAAAGTTTCCCGCACATGCACAGGGACTCGCTAAAAGTTGGTGTACAAGTTCTGTGGGAAAACCGGTGCTAAATAGCTTTTACGTTACAAAATCTGTAGAAAAAGGCTGTTTTTAACTGGCCGTCTGACATGGTTGCTGGTTATGTTGTCATAATAAATACTTAATTGGAAAGCTTATGATCGGAGTATTCTAAAATTATGCAACTGGGTATGTTTTATTTAGCAACAAACATTGAAAATAGTGTATGTTTACTTAGGAGTTATATAAAGAGATACGCAGTTGTAATATTTACATTTGTATAATTAATAAACGCCCGTGTACTTTATCAAATCTAAAATGACCGTGTACTTTATCAATTCAGTTTATTTCAGTTTTACTCTGTAAAATAGTTACTAGCAATAAAAGTATACCCTCTGAAACATAATTAATTAATAAATCTTGTTAAATTTATGATTATCGTAGAAGTTATCTACGGCAATTTCCATTTAAGCAATATTTTTGTCAGGACCCGTGTACTTTACCGCTACTTTCACTATCCGAGAATTCAGTTGGTCAGGAATTACACAACAAGTTTAACATTTTATTGGCAGTACTATATAACCGAGGAAAGCACTCTTCATGGTGGGGTTTATGCTGAAAAAATACAAAATTTCTCCCAGGATTAAGGAAGTTATCGCCAAAAAACCTACCTGAATTGAGACGATTTGTTTACATTTTGGCTTGCTATCGGGTTAGCATACCAAGGACACATCTCATGATTGTAAATCACACATCCCATAGATTGCAAAGCGAACGTCGTAACCACTGTACCTTTTAGGCTCATACAAACAAACTTAAAAGTTAACTAAAGAGAAACAAAGTCGACACATAAAAAAATCTAATCGGGTTGTTCAAGTGATAGAAACAGTTACACGTTTACACGTAAATATTTGAAAACATCTCCATCAAAGTAAACTATGATTGAGAGGACGCCAAAACGTACATTTTAATCAGTTAATTGATATACGAATCAGCAACAAATAATATCCATTTCTTTAATTACTTCAGCGTTCTTAAATATTCATTGCACCGGTATGCAATCTTTTGTAAATATATTCATTGATGTTAATTGGTATTGAGCGAAATCTTATTTCAATATTTTCTCTGGCTCTTCCCTGTAAGACGTCTGTCTGCTTACTTAGCAGTAGTTTACACATGATCAATATTTCAGATCAAACGAAAACACATTTGTAATCAAGATCAGCTGAAAATGTTTACGTAGTATTGCTATAATTTGAATTCAGAAATATTTATTAAAATAGTAATATATTATTGTTAAAAATGTTATCTTAGCACATGCAATACCCTAATAAATGCGTATACAGGACCTATGGATTACATATACTTCTTTCTGTTATAACTTTTGAAAATTTGAGCAAAGATTGTCTTCTTTTTCTCGTCCGCTTTCTGCACATTGACTCCTTAGATCATCAATGCTGCTCTCAGGAGAGAGTTTATAAAAAACTGTAAGCTCTCTATTCTATCCTGTATGTACTGATTATGTTATATTCATATTTTGTAAATGTTTTGAGTTAATAAAATATTGTTTAAGTCCAGTGTTCAAATTCCGACTCGTGCCTAAGTCCACCCAGCTGAAGTGGGTAGCACTGACGGAAAACGTACTGCATGTACATCTCTCCACGGAGGTGATAAAATCATGACTGACCGTTCAAAAGCCACTCATTTAGCTACGGATAATATCTTCGTAATCAAACTAAAATATTTTTTATAAACTTAACAAAAAAAGTGCACCAAGTCGAGATTTAACCAATCGCAAACGTTTAGCAATAGTTATTTGACAAAGAACCTCGGTGAATCAGGTAAGTATGATGTTCACTGTGGTTTTCACAAACTATAACATAAAGGCTTTTTTCACTAATATTTACCGTATTTGCCATGAATCCAAATTTTACTTATGGGACACTCACAATAAACAAGCGAATAAGCTTGATCAGTTTTTTAAAAGAAGTGCTGACTATGAATTTACCTGCGGAAAATGAATTGTTTTATAACTTGCCAAATTTCGCACTAGTCATGGTTGGTAACAGGTTTTGAAACACTTTGAACAAGGAGGCAACCATGGAGGTATAAACACTGCTTACAAGGACTGTTCATGTCAAAACTATTTGCCTAAAGGATTTAATTTTTTTTTGTAAAACACATAACATTTAAATTTACGTACAAGGATATCTTATTGATATAACCACCTGATTTTGCAAGTCATTGAAGACAAAATGGTTATCGATATTATCCCGGATATGTATGAACAAAAAAAGTACAATTTCTTTAAAGTTTGATACTTTCGCCTCCATCACCTTCCCAAAATAGAATGTGTCATTATTATTTAAATTAATCTGCACATTTACATCTCTCCCATCCGTTCATAACTACTGCATGATAACTGCTAATTTGGTTTTAAAGTAATATTGAATTAATTATGTTTTGCATGTTATAAGATGTGCTTTTAACTAGAGTTTTCACCGAAGGTGATCCATACCCTTTTCACCGAAGGTGATCCATACTCTCTCTTGTCCCAAATATCAGCGATGTTTTTACCATTTCAGGGAAGGGTCCGGGTCCGAACAAATAGGGGGAAACCGCATTGTTTCCTCTAATTTATATAACTTGAAAATTAGGTTACAACAAAATGTATACCAATTTCTCTTTATTTTACTATACATGTACTCGTACTTCAAATCATAACCCCATATTAGGCAAGGCTTCTGCATCGTTTTGATGTAGATTTATAAAATTTAAAAAAAAACAATTTTTAGTGCTGTGGTTCAAAATTGAGAAAGAAAAACCTGTTGGACATTTATTACAAAATGTTACAACCAGGCGTGGCAAATTTTAACCCCTGGGGCATGATTTGAACAAACTTGGTAAAAGCTTGCAGATTTATTTATCACGGACCAAGGAGGAAATATCATGTTATTCCTCAAGACAGTAAAGGACTTCAACTGGCGTTATACATGTTCATTATCATTAAATTACATATTGGGGAGATTAAAAACCCGAAGCCTTTATCTTATTCGTTGTATTTTACATGCACAGTAAACTTATCTTTTTTTTTTAATTTGTGGTTTTCTCGTCACATCTCTCAAATGGAAGATTTAAGTCATAAAATAGCTTCCCTGAAGCCAAGCGAAAATGTTATCGCATTCAAGTATAACAGGACCAGACAACAATTTACATTACGAACATGATTTTATTGTGACATCACGCATGCGCATATATAATTTCCTCGCCATTTTAGGGCATAATCAGTAAAGCTTTCACCATTCGTTTACATTATTCTCAAGGCTTTACCGTCCAATAAATTCGGTCGAAATAGTGACCATCGTTTCGGAAATGTTCTAACTAAGAAAATGACTGGTCACACTATAGTACATTTGATTTAATAAAAAAATGTTTAAATTTCCAAATTTCGGAAATGTTTAATTTTTAAGTCAGTTTACACTTCATATCTACATTTTTGGTTTTATACACTGGAAGTATCATCAAAATCTTAAATAAATTAAAATGTTACAATTAAATAGATACTATCATGACCAGTTACGCTAGGCCTAAGAAAAGGGGTTGAGGAGCTGTACTGGTGATGGGCGGAAATTATTCATTATGATTATGATGTAATAAAGAATGATAAAAACTAAAGTATAAGCAATAATATTGTGTCACACTTAACTAAATAACTTCAGCCAGTAATCACTTTATTGCCTCATGCATTAGTCACTTACTCACTTAGCTTTAGCTGTAACTCACTGCAAATATTCCCTGTAACAAGGGATCCAGTATATAACATTCCTGATTTAATTGATAATCTACAAACATTTGAATGTCAAATAAATTTGAAATCAAGTGAATGACCAGAATCATGCAAAGTATTTCTGCAATAAACTGGTACCTCTCATGGCTATCAATGGGCCTAAAAGTAACGATAGCAAGTTGCTTATAGTTCTAAATTATTCTTCACTTTAATTAAGAAATAATAAATATCT
>JAFMSR010002938.1:0-18690 GCA_022818135.1 Saxidomus purpurata | reverse complement strand
CAGCGCATGCGCAGATAAACGCTCATACCTCCTTAAATCAAGACTATCAGGATATAGTATGGGATATAGTGTGGTCATAGCATCACCTCATGCACCCTCTAGATTTAGTTTTTGGCCTGGGGACTGAAAGACAATTTAACTGTGCTGTGTGCGAATAACAACTGTAAACATGCGCTTTGGGAAAGTAGTGCAAGACAGACCAGATCAATCTTCAAACGATTGCAGAAAGGTCTATAGCTTACGGGCTGCATAACACATGTTTTTCTGTTTTAGAAATTACTGCGCTGTTAGCTGATTACGGAAGATAATCATATGCATATCACGGAATAGTACGGATATTTACGGAAATTTACGGAAACGTACGGAATTCGATATAAGAGTTTGTAGTTTGATTTTCAAATTTCTGATGTTATTTCATTGGCAACTTTCTTATTTACGAACGATTACATATATATTTACCTAACAATAAATTTCTTTTAAAAAAAAGATACAATTTACGTACATTCCCGAGAAGGAACTCACGTGATCAAAATCACCCGCCATTTATCGAGGACGCTGCATATCAAGGCCCAGTGAACGGTTTCACCGATTACAACTACAAGGTAACCAAGAATCATTTTTGGTTTTCCCTGTTATACACATTGTACTGTAATGTATTTATATTTCATTGTTAGTATTGCTTTGTTTATTTCTGTTTCAAGGTTTTGACTTTGGTACACAATAATTTTCGATCCACATCATCAGATATCGCTTGAAGTGGAACAAAGCGCAGATTGAATTATTTTTATTGTTCTCTCAAACAATTGATATTGTTGACCATGTGATTATTTTTCCTTTAACGTACGTTTTATAATAAAACAAACTTCCCTGCCACCCATATATTTGTGAATCATTAATTCTGTGTCATATACTAAATTTCGCCCAATGCACATTTCGACCCGCGCTTTAGGTAAGGTTCAGGGTAAATAACGAAGGTCAAAAGTTGTTTTTGGAGGAGTTAATCTATAGCCCCCAGGCCTTCAGCGCTCACAGCGCTTTGATTTGAATTGTCATCAATATATTTACTCTCCTTTATATATTTTCAGGAACAAGTAGAGCTGATTAGAGCCAAGAGCCGAGAAGGCAGCACAAGAAGCTGCAAAAGCCAAGAAATGATGAATGGGCAAATTCTGATGTGTGTGTGTACATGTACATGTTGAAAGAAATATTTGTTTTTAAAGAAACAGTATGTGTGCCTTGCAGCAAAAATTGACTGATGATAAAAAACTAAAATATTACTTGTCTTGGAGAGGAAAAAAACCTTAATCTGAAGTGATAAGATGAATAAAATTCACATAGGCTTTCCTTTAATATTTTCATGAAGATGATGTAATCTGAGTTTTTGTTTTGAAAGTGCTTTGAAATTCCATTTCGTCCAAGTTATTTCAAAATTACAGTTGTTACTGCCCTATCATGATTGATTTGTTATGAACACTATAGGAATTCCTATTTGAAGCCTACCAATACACAGCGTATATATTAGGAAAAAACTGGTACTCCCATCTATCTTTAAACCGGACTTTCAAAGGTCAACGAGAAAGTGGTTGCACAGCTATGTTTATTGAAGTTAAATTAGGCAGTGATTGTTTGCTGTACTGTGCATCTGAGTCAGCTGAGAGACAGTTGCACAGATAAGCTTATGAAAGATCCAATCCAAAATTTCGTGATTTTTATACGCAAGTCCATAGACAAAACACCTGTGGCTCTGGGCGGCATCCTCAAACATTGCCTGTTCTCAAAGTCGAGGAGTTTACATAAGATCTTCACCAAACTTCGAAGTTTTGGTTGACATGATATCTTGGCCAAGTTGGATAACCAAACAAAGTAAGACCACCCAACATTTTTCAAAACCATCATAGATATTGCTTTGAAACTTACACTACTTATTTACCATCATTACATATTATCAACAGATAAGTGTACATAGATCTTAGATGGGTTTTGTCAGAATTATGAGCCTTTTTCAAATAAGAAAATACTAGTAAATTGAATCTGGGTAAAATCTACCTTTGACATATTGCTGTGAAACGTGCAATACACCTCTTTGCATCATAACCCCAGATCATTCTGCCAAGAGTTGTTTTGATTAAAGCCCTTTATTGACTTGGAATCTAGGTTAAGTTTTTGTTTTTGCTAGTCCTGTTATTGACATAACCATTTGAGATTACTTCGAAAGCTGTAATACTTGTGTATAATCATGACACCTATCTGTAAGCAAATGCTGACAACAGTAGTACATTGTTTATCATTTACCAATTAAAGTATTAATTTGAAAATTTGCCGTTCAGGGGTATCAAACAATTAAGTTAGATAACTTTTTATTCAATATTTTGGTACTTACGGCCTTTGTTTATGCTTGAAAATACACAGAAGTTTGTTTTACCTTTTACTGCCAAATGTTTTGATTAGTATACAAGCACTGAACTTAATCGAGCACGCTGTCTTACGGACAGCTCTTGTCTTGGAACGAGGAGCAGTCATCTTTTCCAATGATTCTTTGTTTTATGGAAGACGACATAGTCTCCATCCTAAAACAAGTCTTCACAAGATTGTTTCTTGGATACATCACTCAAACATTTCTGTTCGACTGCATACATTGGCCACTAGGACTAAAATACTAAAATCTTTAAAAGACATTGCCTCCTTAACAAGTTCAATGAAACTTCAAAGGATTGTATTTTGGATCAGTGGGTCAAAGGTCAGGGTCACAGTGATCAAACCTGTAAAAATCCTTTCCACTCAATATCTTAAGATCTGTATCATCAACAGTATTCAAACTTCAAGGGAAAATTGGTCTCGCTGAGTATACGATTCCTACTGTTGTTGTGGGCAGTAGGTCAAAGGGCAAGGTCACAGTGACCTCCGTTTACTTTTCTTAAATAATATTCTATAAGTAACCTGTGGACGATCTTATTGTATTTTGAGTCAGTGGGTCGTCAAGGTCACAGTTACCCGAGGTTTGAAAATAATTTTCGCCTAATATTTTGAGATCTAATTATCAACAACAGTCTTGAAACTTCATAGGTTGATTGTTCTTGATGATTTGATGATTCATGCTGTATTTGTGGTCAGTGGGTCAAGTTTAAGTGAACTCTCTTTAAGCTTTTCCTTGATAACATTAGTTTAGCAAAACTTACTCAGAACAGTCCAGTCAGTCCAGTAGAGCGATACTGGCCCCTTAGGGTCTTTGTAAAAAAAGTGCATGTGTTTCATGTGTTACTGTGTTTCACTGAGTGGGCACTATGGCATTGACGTCTAGAATATTGGCACCAGGAGCTGCAAACGTCTTTTCTTGGAGCTTGAAGAAAATCTAAACGAGCTGTATACTCAACATTTTATTTACGGGGATATTGAACTGTCTGTAATTGAATCGTAGTTGTGAACATTGCCTTTGAACAACCGATTGATGTATGTTCTCTTCATAAAAATGTTGATTCATATATGGAAGATAAAATAACTGCATGAATGTTCTGACTACACAAGATCAGACTTGTAAAATGTCACACTGCATTGCAAATGTAAATATATACAGTGACAGAAACATAAGTAGATCTACATACCAAAAAAGGAAAAGAAAACTCTCCCAACTCAAATACTCAAATATAGTTTATTTAGTAGTAAGGGCCTACGGCCTACAATACATATAACATACATATCAATAAGGTATGCAAAGAGTTGTGAACAATACATACTATAAACATAGTACAATGCAGCTTGCATGTACAGACTGAAGATTCAAAGTTCTGATTACACTAACGGAGACAGAGAGATTTACCTCCAGGTATTCACTGTGTAAACTGCCCCACAATACATATAATATACATATCAATAAGCTGGTCATTGTGAATAATACAAACTGTAAGCTTGGTACAATGCAGTACATATGTGTGTACTTTAGATTCTTATTACTGATTATACAATACATATAATATGCATATAGGTCAGCTTTACATTAAAGTGTTGTAAATAATACTTTCTATAAGCATAACACAATGCAGTACATCTTTTTTATGTATATACTTAAGATTCTAATTACTGATTATACAATACATATAATATGCATATCGGTCAGCTTTACATTAAAGTGGTGTAAATAATACTTTCTATAAGCATAGCACAATGCAGGCAGTACATCTCTTTATGTATATACTTAAGATTCTAATTACTGATTGTGCAATACATATAATATGCATATCGGTCAGCTTTACATTAAAGTGTTGTAAATAATACTTTCTATAAGCATAGCACAATAATAATAATAATAATAATAATAATAATAATAATAATAATATTAATAATAATAATAATAATAATAATAATAATGATAATAATGATACTAATAATAATGTTGATAATAATAATAAATTCTTTATATTATGAAGGTAAGCACAGTAAGTGAAAGTACAGACAATACACTTATTTACAATGAGTCTTTCAAACAGCAAATGAAACAATAAAACAAAGGTGAAAACATAGAAGAAAAAAAGGCACATGTATCACATGTACAATGCGGTACATATGTGTGCCATAAAGATAATAAGTACTTATTAAACTATTATTTCAGCTTACGGCAGAGACGTTTACAAACATATTTTGCAAAACATTCGGTTTAAATGTCTTCGTCCTCTGTACTGAAATTGTAAAGTGAATAAATTTCCCTGTGTATACCAATTAATATACAAGTTTGTCCTCGGGTTGTACTGTATAATTCACATAGAAAAAATGCATGGAATTCACATTCTACTACTGGTATACTTTTAATTCTTAGGCAATATTCACAAACACGTTCTTCCCTTGGTATGTTGGTATATCGACACGTTTCTAAGTTAAAATTGTGACTTGAACAACTGAATCTTGCCAGTGCATTTCCATGAATATGGTATATCAACTTGTAAATAAGTGACTGCATCTATCAGAATAATTTATCTGTTCATGCCATTGATGTGTTTTGCAATGGGTCAACCTTTGTTAAAGTATATTTATTAAAAGCTTGATATCTGCATCTTGAGAGATGCATACAAATGCAAAGCCATAACTAAACAATATATACTGACACAAAAAAGAAACTGTGCACTTGTGTAATAATTATCTGACGTGCCGTTGTCATCTTCGGGCTGCCGGATCATGTAAGATCTCTAACGCTTCAATTTTGACGGTAATGCTGTCGAAGGTTCATGATGGTATTTCTGTCACACTTCTGTGGCAGTTAAAATGCCTAGCGACATCAGAGACGCAGACGCCGGATGCAATTGCAGAAGTGCATGAATTCGTTCAATTTGTTGAAGCTGTGGCATCTTGTTAATGAGTGAAATTCATAATCAGTAAAAATAGCGGTCAGTGACAATCTGTACTTGTAAACATGTTGCACGGGTAGCACATGCCAAAGACATCCCCGTGCTTAAATATTGGGTAAATTTTTGCAATGTATAGAATATCTTTTTCTTACCCATGATAGTAAAATCTATCTTTTTAAACTTAGAAACGAAAAGGTTACGCTCAATATTAAAGCGCTCAGTTTCTTTTTGGTGTCAGTATATTTTTAACATTCTTCTTTACACATGTATTACAACCAATATCACCTTACTGTTTCAGCACTTAGTAACAATGTTTGGGTATCTATTATCAGCCAGATGAAGAAGTTTGCACCAATATTAATACAATTTGTAAAGTAAGTAATACATAAAGGTCACCTACCACATTCTCCCAGTGCCATACTAGTATTAGTAGCATTAACTTTTAAGATTTTCCTGCAGAATTTGTTATATACGGACTCTATATAATTTCTGAGTGATTTGTGATCCATAGCACAGTATTGGTTTCATCATACAATGAAACAGTTTAAACATTTCTCTAGTTTGAAAATATCCAAAAAGTTTTTGGTACATGTACCTATAAATGGCAAAAATAGCTTTTTTGCCTGTAGTTTCTGTTGAGCTAAGTCAAATGACAGTTTGGGTGTGAAAATTAAACCCATGTGTTTATAGAAGGATGTTATTTTAACAAATTTGCCCTGATAAAACCATCGTTCATTATTGCTTAGCGCACCACCGTTTATTTCAGTATTGTCTAAATTAACTTCCATGCCTGTACATATACAAAATTTTTCCCTTCAAAGTAAAACAGTTCCAAGAAACAATATACACTAATGTATTTCCGAAAAACAAGGTGTGAAACTTTAGGAACTTTATAATTTACACTTGTCATATATATTTTAAGGTTGAAATAACGACAACTGGTACATGTAAATCTTTGTTTTAAAGAAATGTATTAATAAAATTTACAATAAATAACAAATTCTTACTGGTCTCAGCGGCGTGTTTTGCATGAAAATATTTGGTTTTCATACTGAGTGGGTATGTATTTGGTGAATAATGTCTTGATATTCATATTTAGTCTGTAGTAAGATGGAATAAATCAGTACTACTAGTATATATACATGTATGCTTATGACTTTCGGTTATATGAAACGTCTTGCTATTTATTATTCTCATTCATCAGGAATGACCAAGACTCCAGTAAAGGATGTTGTATCGTTACTAAAAAAGTGGCTTGGAACGCTATCTACATATACATAATCGTTTTTGTTTAGGTGGAAGTTTCCAGCTACACTCAGAGAGTAACTTCCGAAATCCACATGATCATCATGTGTATCATCAGGATCAGAGTACAACCGAAGCTTAGATGAACCATTTACTCGTAAATAAGCATCGATAAGGTCAATGTTCTGTCTTCTTTTTGTCAGAGTTACAGCAAAATGATAAATTCCGGGAATTTTACAGGTGAATCTGCCTGTGCTGGTGCTGTAACCTCCTCCAGTGTTCAAGTGTGTATTCGGGAATTTAATGGCAACATTTGACGTCTCATTAGTACTATTAGTACCGTATACTGTGAACGCTACCTTGCGATCTGTAAAAAAGATGTTAGAACTGTTACAGCAATATGTATACAATCTATTTTACACTATAATGTATGTAACCCGTGTTGCTATTGGGTTTTGTAAAACGCTGCATCTCTCTGTTTTACTACAACGTATTAGGTTAAACTAGATGCCCACGTGCAACATGTCGAGCCCGCCAGCTGTCAAAAGGGCTAACTCCTTACTAAGTAGAGATAGGTGAAAATATACCCAAACGTTGGATGTAACATGCATGTTGTACCACAGAAAAGTGGTCTCGATTTTAATCTACGGCAAGTAATAAAAATGTTACAATATAAGCTATTTATAGTCAAACAAAGTAATTCTAAAAAAACAAGGGTAGCTCATGGTGGTGAACATTTGTGCCAAGTTACATCAAAATCCCTCAATGCATGAAGAAGAAATGTTCCGAACAAAGATATTCTTGCATTTGACCTTTAACCTCTAAGTGTGACCTTGACATTAGACCTAGGGACCTGGCTCTTGCGCATGACACTCCGTCTCATGGTGGTGAACATTTGTGCCAAGTAACAGCAAAATCCCTCCATGCATGAAGAAGAAATGCTCCGGACAAAGTCATTCTTGAATTATACTTGCATCTGACCTTTGGGCTGTAAGTGTGACCTTGACCTTGAAACTAGGGATCTGATTCTTGCGCATGACACTATCTCATGATGGTGAACATTTGTACCAAGTTACATCAAAATCCCTCCATGCATGAAGTAGATATGCTCCAGACAAAGTCATTCTTGAATTTTACCTTTAACCTCAAAGTGTGACCTTGACCTTAGACCTAGGGACCTGGTTCTTGCGGACGACACTCCGTCTCATAATGGTGAACATTTGTGCCAAGTTACATCAAAATCCCTCCATGCATGAAGAAGATATGCTCCTGACAAAATAAACTCGGACGGACGGACGGACGCACGCACGCACGCACGCACGCACGCACGCACGCACATACACCGAACTGCCATTTGGACAACTATATCGAGCTTTCGCAAGCGGCTCGACAAAAACATATTCAACTTAGCAAACTGACTAAAAATACATTAAAGCACGTACACTATTCGGATTTCAGAGTGAAGCTTGAGGGTTATCTAGCTTTTGTTGGCTTATTTAACAAATTTGTTTGTATAGGTCAGCTGAAATCTGACAGTACGCTCGGGATTCACATAAAATGCTACATGTATGTAATATGTCTGTGTCATTATTTTGTTTAACAAAGTAAAACATATTAATAGATTTATTCGTTATATTACCTTATCTGCTTTTAAAGGTTTCAAATCCCTAAGCAAACAGTGTGGTTTTTCAAAAAGCACATGGATAAATAAACTGTTAACGATGAATGGACATCAGCCAAATATTTGACTTTCCTGTTTGTGAAAAGGAAAGTATATACTTAAGTATACTTACTATCAACTGCTACAATATAAAAAGTGCTGTCATGCTCTGATAAATTCAAAATTTCCCGGAAATATGATAATTGTCTGTTTTGTTGACAACAGTTCAAGTAATTATCGCTATGGACTGTTTAATTCTAGAGTCTGAGTATCTTTCCCGAAGTTAAAGCTGTTTCTCTTCCTTCTGACTGACAAACATTTACCGTTTTTACTTTTTCACTTTTACCGAAACTAACCACAACAATGCAACAGCCTCTGGTGTATTTGAAATAGGCTGAAACTGAGGCATTAATTATAGAATGCGGATATTCACTGTTTTGCGGTGTTCTTTTGCATGAATCCTTTTGCTAAAAGGCAATAATAACTCTCATATTGCACTGCCTTTTTCATCAACAATATATAGCTTAATATAAAAACTAACGGCAAACAAAATATTTTAAAAGCTTACCAGCGCATGTACCGGGCATACAAATCCTGTAATCTCTACTTTCACCATAGCATTGATTGCCATTACGACTAGGGTAATGTCTAGAACAGGTGCGATCCCGCCACTCCATACCAATGCCACAGGACACCGTGCAAGAACCCCATGGCGACCACTGACTCCAACTGCCATGAACTGTAAGACAATAATCACGTCTCTATTGATACAGTTTCGTAATACTTACATGTATATAATATATATAACATACGGCTTTTAATTTTTTTTTATAATCATTGTTTTGATTATTTTGATATTTACACAATTCAAACCTAGTCCGAAATGATATGACACGAGAGGGCCATAATGACCGTATATCGCTCACCTTAGTATCATTGCACTTTAGAGCAAGAAAATAGGTAAAAAGGTCATAATCAAGGTCAGTCGTAGTAATTTTGAAATTATTTTGTAGAACTGTACAATTTGCTCAAATTTCAAGGTCAAAGTTGAAATATACATGCAAAACTACCCAAATAGTTCAATTTTCACTGCTGTAGCTTCGAAAACAAGGTAGTATGTTAGTAGGTCAAGATCATGGTCAGCAAATGCCAAAATTAAAACCTGTATACATGGTCTAAATTTCATTGATCGAGCTTCAAAAAGAGAATGTATGTCATTAGGTCAAGGTCAATTATGGTTAACGTTGAAATCTGCATGCAAAAGTATACAAATAGTTAAAATTTCATTGCTGTAGCTTCAAAACCAGATTTTCAAAGTAGGTTAGTAGGCCAAGATCATAGTCAGCAAACGCAAGAACTGAAATCTACATGCAAAACTGTATATGCTCCGTATCGACAAACTTTATCACGTGACCCGAAACAGGTAAACAAGAGAGTTCTGCATCTGATGTTTACATGCCAGTTTTATATAGGCAGATAAGCAGTATCACTAAAATTGTCCTGTAATTATGGTGTTTTATTGCTATGTGTCGGGTTGTAAAGCTTCAGGATATGATGAAAATGAGTCCTTGCACCAATTTCCCAAATAATCAAAAACAAATAAAGATAAGCACTTTTATTTATTCTCAAGACATTATTCAACATTGTTTCATTTTAGTACAACTATGTATTGGTACATTCTTTTTGTTTTCATGGTTATCACAGATATCATAGATGTTATAAACACTGCAAAATCACATTAAAATGAAAATCACACAAAACAAATACTTAAAATGAAATTTAATGAAATCATTAGGATTATTTTTGCTAAAATGTAATCTTGAAATTTTAGGTATGGAAAGACAGAATTCGCAGATCAGGATCCTCGGCTATAAAAGATGACTTCACTGTTACACCGAGCACTAGAGTTTGCTCTAAACATTTCAGATCTGCAGATTTTATTTGCCAAGATGCCATAAAAAGGAGACTAAAGCCTGATATAGTTCCATCTGTGTTTACACGGACTCACACTGCAAAACGAAAGTCACCAAGGAAGAGACAGGTTGTGGACAGTGACGAGACAGACACTGCGTCGGAAGGCGAGGACAGAGCAGTACAGGCGAATATTATCATGCAATGTACTCATAGATTTTCAGTTGATAACATTATACATTCCAATCCAAAGCAGAATTTGTTGCGTTTTTATACCGGGTTTTCAACTACACATGTATATCAATATTTATTACAGTTTTGGAGTTGATCGTGCCAAAGAAGGATAGAAATTCAATAACGTATTGGGATCGGCGTAAAAGCACTTCATTCACATGCGGAGCTGAATATTTTGAAAGTGATGATGAAATATCAGAAAATGAAAGCAGTGATGAAGAGGATGATGACATTAATCAGTCATTCAGGACCTACAAACTTTCCTTACATGATGAATTTTTACTAACTCTAATGAAACTTAGATTGGGTTTATTCAACAAGGACTTGGCAATTCGCTTTCAAATTTCACTTTCTACAGTCACAAGAATTTTCAAAACATGGATTAATTTAATTTATATCAGACTTGGTTCAATGAAAATCTTTCCTCATCGAGATGTTATTTCAAAACACATGACACATGAATTTAGAAAACAATATCCAAGTGTAATGCTGATTATTGACTGCACCGAATTAAAAATACAAATGCCTTCTTCTTAAGTGCGTAAGTCACAAACATATTCAGACTACAAGTCAGCAAACACATTTAAAGGTCTTGTAGGAGTAGATAGCCGAGGAGGAATTATGTTAGTGTCACATTTATACACTGGTGGAATTTCAGACAAGGTGATTTGTCAGCGTAGTGGACTGTTTGACATCTTAAAGCAAAAGCTGGAGAATGGCGAATTGTTGCGCGGAGATTGTATCATGGCAGACAAAGGGTTTACAATTGCAAATGAACTGACAAAGATGGATCTCCGTTTGAACATCCCTCCATTCCTTGGTAAAAGGAAACGGCTTTCAGCTGCAAATGTACAAGACACCCATGAAATCGCACATCATAGAATACATGTGGAAAGGGCCATTGGAAAAGTTAGAAATTTCCATATTTTCGACAGACGACTGCCCATTAAATCTGCCGGGGTTGTCAACCAGATTTGGACAGCTTGTTGCCTTCTGTCAAATTTTCAGGACCCTCTTATACATGTAGGCAAAACACCAACTGAGGATGACTAGTGTTCTCAGTTAGCTGTTTGCAAGATATGGCACAGCTGAATTAATGTAAAACTGTGCAAGTTTCGGGAAAATAGTTGCCCACGCATTTTTGTCAAAACAAATGCGTTCCACAAATAATCCTTTTTTGTAAATAAACACAAAGTCACACCAGCTATTGCCATTTGTCCAGTTACTTGGTAGTAATAATTGTGTGTGTTTTTTAAATGCATTTCCCCATTTATAATTTCAAGGCAGAAATCAGTGTTTCTAGCGGCTTCTGTTAAAGTAGCATTTCTATATTTATGTGGGCATTTAATTTCCAACAGTCCAAAGTGGTCATATGAAGACCTGTCCATAATTTTGCCGTCTGGGGAGGCTCCAAGATATGCACAACATGGGTTTATTAAGGGTCCTGCGCGGAATACAGTAACATCATGATGGCAACTTTTCTTCATTTTTTTAGTATACAATTTTCGTGCAATATCTTCTTTATCTCTGCCATGTGAAATTGATGCAACTCTTGATAAGTCTTTGGATGTAAATAAATTATTGAGAAACACTTGACTTGGTACACTTTTTCTATTTATTACATCGCCAAACCTTGACGCTGTGAGTCCATGTTTACGCATCTCATGCCACAAATGATTCTGTGATTGATCAACAGTAGATTGTTCAATCTCCTCAGCCTTTGACTTAGTTATATTCAATGATTCCAAAAATTGCTTGGTTGTTTCAGCAATATGAGTAGTATCAATATTAAGATTTGACTGTGGTATAGGAATGTCAGGGAAATGCAGAGCTTCTTGTAAAACAATGTAAACTTTACTTGGTATATAACCTGAAAATTCTAGCGCCGAGCTGTGATAGTCTTGCAGTTGATAGCTTAGGGGGAACCTGCAGGTACTTCGCCAAATAATGTGTAACTTGTTTGCGCCATTGAGTGATCTTCTGTTAAATAAACTATAGGAATATTACTGTTTCGTGCCCCAACAACGTTCTGTACTGTAGATAACTCATCTTTTGATGGCAAAAACGTTCCTTTACTTTTTTTCGGCACGTCCGTCGTACAAATAACATTTTACTGCTTCTCTTTTACGTCGCTGTCTGTCAGTTGTAGCCTTTGCAAATGTTAGCTTCATGACTGGTTCTGGCTCAGTTTTGTCCCCGCGCGGCTTGTGCCAGACTTGGCCTACTTCCGTACAAGACATGTCTGCTGGAATCTCTGTCATTTTCTTGTGAACCCAGTGATTAACTGTGTACAGCAAAGCATTTATATGGTTGCACACTCCCCCTGTCCTGAAACAAAAATAAATAAATAAAAGAAACAAAAGTCATGTTATAATTTTTGCAAACGAAAATGGATGTCCAGATGAATAAAAAGATTTCCCAGTATGAACATTTTTATCAGCAATGCATCAGTATCATTACAAAATGAACCTTTTAAATGAGTCTACAATTATTTTACCAAAACAGCAATTTTAACTTACCCTGCAATACAACTGCATTGTCCACCAAGCACTTTAGATCCATTTAAACATATCTCTGCAGATAACACATGAGGTGATTAATTTTTTCTCTGACTTCGCCAACATTTTGCTTTTAAATGAAACTTTTTGTCAGTTTTACACGCAAATGCATCATGGATATAACTTTCTATGAAAAAATTATATCCTCTGTCAAACGCTCTGTTTTTTCCATTTTCTTTTATATAATCGGCAATTTGTAATATTGAAAATTTTGGAATTCCATTTAATTTTTTTACCCCAATTAATCGAACTAGAACAGGCCATTTCAGATCGTTTCTTGGGAATAAAGTACAGAGTACAATTATGTTGTGGGTTTTTTTATTCTTGATACATGTTAAGGCTTAATTGTTTATTTATTAGTCTTGATAAGCAATGATTAACAGGGCTTATTATCTTCCACACAGTTGTAAACGCCTTGTCTGCATATATATTACTGAGAAGAGTGGAGTGCTTACCTAGGGTGGTCGATACGGAGTATATGGTCCAAATTTCATTGATGAAGCTTCAAAGACAGAAAGTAGGTTAAGGTAGAAATATGCATGCAAAAATATCCAAAATATTCATATACATGTATATGTAGTTTCAAAGTCAAGTGACCTCGGGACATTTGACCTTGACCTTTGAGCCGGTGACCTAAATATTATTAAAAGTCACCTACTTGTGACGATCAAACTGTCTATGAAGTCTGAGGAACCTATGTCCACTGGTTCTCGAGTTATTGGGCATAATATGTTTAACATTGTATTCCAATGGGCGTGGTCAATTTTGACCCCAGGGCATAATTTGAATAAGCTTCGTAAAAAATCACCAGACAATGCAATATACTATCGACCACGCATTTTCAGACAAGAAGAGTTTCAGTGCTTTTCCTATAACTCTATATACAGAGAGGCGACCCCTAGGGGCATTATTTGAACAAACTTCGTAGAGATTTGCTAGACAATGCTACATACCAAATATCTAAGCTCTAGGCATTGTGGTTTTGCAGAATATTTTTATACTTTTTTCTTATATAAATCTATGAAAAACAAGTGACCCACAGGGCAGGGCCAATTTTGATCCTATGAGCTTGATTTAAACAAACTTTGTAGAACTCCACTATACAACGATACATACTAAATATCTAAGCTCTAGACTTTGTAGTTTTGCAGAATAAGATTTTTAAAGTTTCTCATATACATGTCTTTGTAAAACAGGTGACACCCCTGGGCAGACCTAATTTTGACCCCGGGGGCTTGATTTGAACAAACGTGGTATCGGTCCACTAGACAATGCTATAAATTATATATTCAGGCCTCGTGTTGAAAAACAAGAATATTTTTGAAAGTTTCCCTATACAACTTCATGTAAAACAGAGGATTCACGGGAGGGATTAATTTTGACCCGAGGGACATGATTTGATTAAACATGAGAGATGCTACATACAAAAAAGCTGAGATCTGATCTTGTGGTTGATAACAAGATTTTTCAAGTTTATAAAATTTACATTTATTACCTTGTCAGTGTGGAAACTAACCAAGGTTCTTCTGAGTTTCAGTGTGGAAACTACCCAAGGTTCTTTTGAATGGAACGATGCAGGTATGACTTTAATAGCACAAAGGCAGTGAAAAACAGCAATAAATGATACCGAACAAGGAGTTGAGAAACACATTTATTTACTGCTTCTTTGGCAATATGAAACGAAGATAATTTCATATATATGTATGCCTTTGGAATTTTGAACGGCATGAAATGGAGGATATTTGTTGGTTTCGGTGTTATATCACGATATATTTCACCGAGTGGGCACTAAAAGTCAGAGTTTCAAGAGTGGCGCAATTACGAGTGAAAATAACAACTTTTGATATTCAAGAGTGAAATGAACGTGAAAATACATCGATACCAACAATGCCAATTTTGTTACTTTACGCGCGGTATACTTTTTGATGTCAATCCTGGTTAAAGATTTAGATATTTTCTCTGCTTTAAAACCTTCCAGTTTTAATACGATCTTTTTCTTTGGTAGGTTTTTTAAACATATACAATGTACATGCAGTCATTCTGAAAATGGGGAAAACTAGTTTCCATGCCACATCGGCCAAAATCTTGTTTTCACACCACTAATACATGTCTATGGAGCATTATTAATATCAAATAATGCGTCAGTAGTTTACTTTTCATGTAGGTATCTGGTATCATTTAAGGTATATTCTATCCCTTTAACTCATAATTTATTCGTCGTCGCCCAGAAGGTGGCGACGAGCATTTAGTATGCAAAATAGTTTTGAGCCATGTACGCGAGTCTATGAATAGCTTCGTGAAGACTTAAATTTAAACACGCAATTGTTTTACATTCAGGGCCTCTGTGGCATGAACTTTGAAATGTACACAAACTTCAAGAACAAATCTATAAATTAAAACCATGTCCACAAACTAAACTCCTTAATAAATACAGTGAAATAGAAAAAATTAATTGACAAGATGAAAATCACACTAAATAGATTTTTCAAAGAGTCAAAATGTAAATGAGTGCTTATAACTGAATAAATCCAATAGGACAGGTGTTATATTTTATAATAATATATTTAATTCATATTAGTAATACAATGTTTTGATAATGAATACAATTAACCATTCAAATAATAAAAGAGAAATATGAAATTCGTTTTAAAAAAATTCTTTCTATCTGAAAATAAAGTAGCTAATAATAGTATTGCATTATATAAATATCAGTAGCTAAGCAACACCTGTCTGACTGGTCGGATATGTTTAAAATGCGGCCCACATTACGGTCTTATTGTGGTCCTATAAAAGAAATCGCAGCACAGGGGTAATGTTTTAATTTTTGTTAATACATGTATAAAGTTAAAATACCAGGGGAGAAATCCCACAGTCGGCCAGGACTATAGAATGTAAAAATCCTTAAAAATAGCTTATATAGTAATGTAAAGCTATATTTTATGAATAAATAAACGGGATAATAGTATGCTGTTTTTAGCGACATTTGATCATGAACGAATCTGTCTATGCAACTCCTGTAAAACAATGTTATACTACTTTTGTTAGTTTCAAGTAGATAGCAATGTGAATGTATGAAAAGCTATCCAACACTGACCGATAATGAATCACTTCGGAGTGCTAGTAAAATGGATAAAAATCTGTGGGTGCGTCTTATTTGTCTGCATTACTGTTTCGTCTTGTTCGTAATGGTACATGTATGAATACTGCAAATCGCCGTTGTTCCTCCGAGGTCTACTCAAATAAAGGTCCATATTGATATACAGTGCCATTTATTCTGTCATTAAAAGCCGTTTACATGCAAGATTTTCTTTTCGTTTAATGTTCAGTCTATTTTATGTTTGTATAAGGATATACCGGTATATTCAAAATAAAGATGGTCTTGTAGGATTTTGCACGTATGCCGGTATGCGTCATAAACCTGCTAAGTTTGGGTGAATTCTGGCGCACCATCGACAAAACGGCAAACAATAAGGATAGTCTTGTAAGACGTAAAAGATTGGAAATCATGATAAAATATATAGATGCGCTTAAGCGAATTTATATAGAAAACAGAAGAAACTGCATTTATTGGATTTGGCACGTTTGCCGGTATGCGTCATAAACCGGCAAAGCTTGGGTGAATTCCGGCGCACCATCGACAAAGCGGCAAAAAATCAAAAAGTATGTATTATTGAAATATTCAGGCCAGAGCCAAAAAATATAAAATGTGTATAATATGATATAAATCATTACACTTTTGGCCGAGACTTAAGCGGTACGCAAAATTATTCCCGGGTGAAACCGGATCAGTACGTTTAAGAGCGAAATAATTATAAAATATCTGGTATGTATGGCCTGTTTTCATTGGTCAGCTTTAATTCACCAATCATCGTTTACCTTTTATCTCCGGCTTTCGCTTTGAATGGAACGAATGGAAGCCATGTGTTCGTTTTTGGAGATGCTTGCAGTTTTAGGTTGTTTTCGTAGTAAAATTATATCGTGATACCAGTAAAGCAGTGTAATCTTACGAAATCACTGAGTTGTAATTTGAAGCCGTTTTAAGCAAGTCACCAAAACATTCTTTAAGTACGAACATTTGCGCTGTTCATTTCAATCATTCAATTTTTATGATCCACACGCCGTATACACTGATCTACTTTTTTGTATCTAGAAAAGTCAAACATTGCCATATCAACCCATTTGTAACTACGAGCATTAAGTCTGTCAAATGAATATGCGTATATATATATATATATATATATATATATATATATATATATATATATATATATATATATATATATATACTAAGTGAATTTCTCTATTTCTCTACTTTGGATTCTATTAACAAAAACGCCCTCCTATATACAACCTACACTGGAGCCACAATCGACTTATTTTCTGCTTACACTGTATGTAAACTTTGATCGCCTACGTATCATATAAAGGAAATTAAAGCTTGTATCATAGGCTTATTCAGACTTAGGATTTTCTAAGTAATTTTCTAAATCATTGAAGCAAGTGGGATTTTCGAAGAAGTCATTCAAGAGCCATTGAAATTTTACTTTCCACTTAAATTGATTTGCAATTTATTATCCCTATTAATTGTTTAACATCTAAGTGTTAAGAAGTTCGTGAAGTGTTTTTCCTGTAATAATATATACATACAGATCTATATTGTTTCTTTTATTTCATTTAGTTTCTTATTGTTCATGTATAAAATATATTCATATACCGCTCTCGCGTACAGCTTTAAATTTAGCAGTGCTGTTCCTTTATTGTCGCCTGTGGCCACAGTGACGGTTGTACAATGGAAACTAGACGTACCCGAAATGTGTGAGATTTACTTGGGTTGGCGAAAAATTTAAATAGTTTGGCCTTGATGTAAACTTTTATCGAAAAAATAAATACTAAGGCTATACATGCAACATGTTTTAATAAATGTACATTATTCTAGATGAAGTAATTGAGGCTGAAACTGGGTCGATGTGTAAACGCTATTGTTTACTTTCTTATTGACATATAGTCACTACACATCGACAGCGATTTACAAAGAATCCGATCTATCAAAAGCTTAAACTACGCTCAGTACTCAAGCAGCTAGCTGACCAACCGGGTCCAATTGATCACATAGCTAAAACGATATACTTAAAATATAGTTAAGATAGAATAGATCTCGTTACTAATACGGTTCAGAAGACTGGATGGCCACCGCAAAGTCAGACTAACAGGCGCTCAATAGGTACATGTAGGGGCAAACCTTACAATTATTACTGAAGCAATGCATAGAACTCTAAATATGGAGTTCTATACTCTCGGACCCCGCAAGTGAATTTCACGGTGTTGTGATTAAATTTCAATATGATGCGAATTTGAAATGCTCCATGTTAACATCTAGATAAAGGTATATAAATTACAGTACAGCACAGCCGAAACCACACACGTATGCGTCCAGCGGACTGAAAATAAAAAACTGAAAGCGTGGATCCGCGGCGGTAAATCGAACGCGTCCCGCGGCATGTAAAATTCCTCGCTGCGTACATCAGCCGCATCTAAAAGACAGATATCTACACGCGCTAAGCGCTCACTTTTTATGATTAACTTACATAAAGAAATGACCGAGGAAATTTATTAAACCTCATCCCGTATTTAAATTCAACAGATTTACATAATCGAATAAAGTCAACTGGCTGCATTTTTATACAAATTGTTTTATTATCTAAATCTAAAATATTTATCCCAAATTTAAATTTCCCGGTTTTTGGTTTAA
>JAFMSR010002937.1:0-18636 GCA_022818135.1 Saxidomus purpurata | reverse complement strand
ATAAAAACAAACGTTACTCTGATGCTGTTTCGGGAAAGTGACCTCACATTGTTTATAACGTTACGTCACAAGTAATTCACGCGAGTCGTCTTACATGGGTGGGGGGGGGGGGTGTAAGATGAGATTTTCCAGCACTGGTGAAAACTGCAGATATCTGGTATGCTAGAAACATCAATCTGGATGTCTCTCATCTGTTCTAGCTGTTGTCATTTTTCAATTTTATTTAATTATTTTCACTTAGTTTGCCCACCATGACTTTATATACTCTGTCTAGGTACACTTTAGAAGCAGTTTCTTCCGTCAGAATTTTTGATCAAACGAAAAAAAAATACATTATACATACTATGCACCATTAAAGAACCAGCTAATATAGAATCACGTTGGTTTTTTTTTTTCAGAAAAACTTACAAATCTACGTCTGAGTTCTGCAAAAGTACTAAATCCCACTTTTTCCCAAACCATAACCCAAACTCCGTCAACAGAAGCTACACCAAGAAATTCTGACCATGGTATGGACAGGGAACGCTTGTACAAAGAGCGTCGAAATTTGATCAAGGATAACTGCAGAAAAATGAACAGTACAGCTGCAACGGGCTTCGAAATTGAAAATCAACAATTACTAATTGACAAGATACATTTCATATACTACTGCCCAATAGCTAAAGTGAGTTCAACTTTCTGGAAAAGGGTTTTAACGGTACTTGCTAGCCAGGGAAAATTGAACTCTCCGTTTGATATATCATTGGGTGGAGTAAAACTGTCAAAGCTAAATCAACTTTCAGAGAAGGAAATAACACTTTTGAGGAAAAGAGGATCCTCATTGATGTTTGTCCGAGATCCGTACGCTCGATTGTTTTCTGGATACGAAAACAAAATTTACCATGCTAATTTAATGTTCTGGAAAATTGTCGGTAGACAGGTGGTTCGTGTTGTAAGGAATAAACATAACGATGTCTACAAAAACTATGGATTCGATGTTACCTTTCCTGAATTCATTAAATACATTCTTAATTTAAGCGAATCTGGACAACATATAAATGACCATTTTTCACCAATGTTTGAAAGATGTAATCCATGTTCAACATATTTTCAGTACATTGGAAAGTTGGAAACTTTCACAGATGATGCAAACTACCTTATATCTAAGTGGAAAAATGAGTTTGATGATGTCAGCTTACAATTTGATGATTTTGAAAAGGAAACTGCATTAGACACTGCAAAAGATCATGTCGAATTCCTTTTTTCAACGAAGAAAGTACTAGACGAAATAAAATTTCCTTTTATCAAAATTATGATCCGAACATGGAGAGACCTACAAATACGGGGTTATCTTTCAAAATATATTGAGTTTCCATTTAAAGAAAGTGACGCAGAATTGGTAACAAAAGAAGAATACTTAGAAGCCATAAAGAAAGCTTTAAGCATTCCAGTTAACCGTACAGAAGTAAAGCTACAACGCCAAGAAGCTCTTGCACAAGCGTACAGGCAGGTTCCTATAGAGGATATGGAAAGACTAAGAAATTTCGTACTAAAAGACTGTCTATTATTCGGCTATGATGATCGACCACAGAAATTATTTGACAGACATGCACTTGCCGAAAGTGACTTTACGTATCTTGAAGGACTGTTAAATGATTAACAGTATCCAACTTGAATGATCTACCGATAAAAGTATGAATTTTGAATGAATAACAGAGGAAGTCATACTGATTAACACGCAAGCGATCTACACTGTTATTCTACACTTGGCAAGTCAATATAAATGTACCAACGACTTGCTACTTTTGTTTTTAAAGAGGCGCATTTCCTGAAACATTAAATGTCGCCAAAAGCATTAATAATAGAATAACTGCGAGTATTATGACTTAGCCTAATAGTTTAAGTTATACATTCCAGTCATCAACGGTAAACTCAGCGCTTTGAAATATCTTGCAGTACCATAAAACATTCAATAATCTATGAAAAGATGTTTTTGTACAGTTTATGGATGGATAGCGATTTATTACAGCGGGCCATTATGTTGAATATTTGTTTTATAATGAGACATTACCGATATAAGTTGTTCTTAAAAATTATATTTATTTATCAGTTTACGTTCATTAAACACATTGTTTATGTTTAGAGAATATAATCTGCTAGTTGTAGGGAGTGCCCCTTTAAGAGTTAATCAACCATTTATCGTACTTGTCTATATGGTTACCTATGATTGTACATATGCCGACTGACGGTAATGATTGGACACTTCGTTGGTTTGGTCAGAATTATTGTTTTCTAATGAGTTTCAATTGAATTGCTTTAATTCTCTTCATCTATTTGTTATTCTTTACCTTAAAAAGTAGGAAATATATCAGTCCAAACATGTTTTTGTCATTGTGTCGCCCTTTCGGAGAAAAGGTGATACATAGGGATAGCTTTGTCCGTGTGTCGGTCCGTCCGTCACACAAACTTAACGTTGAACAAGGTCATATTTGACAGAGTAATGCCCCTTTTTGTAATTAGATTTTGTCACGAAAACTTAATGTTGGCTATAACTTTGCCATTTCTTAAGATTTCTTCCTCAAACTTTCAGATTGCATTGCAATAACATAAGGGTCATGATGCCGCCAAATTTTGTTGGTCAAGGTCATATTTGACAGAGTTATGCCCCTTTTTGTACTTAAATTTTGTCACAAAATTATTGGTTATTCTGACAAACATAAGAGGGCGATACAAGTGTTCTACTGAACACCCATCTAGCTTTTTAAAATTTTTTTTCTCTTTCACTTTTGCTCTTTTTGTCAATACTTTTAAAACAAACTTGCCATAATGTGCGTTTTTTGTCTAAAAGTTTGCTACAGGGAAGGATCGTCTCTAATGATGTAATAATTTGTGGCCCAACCCTTTTGCTATGATGCAACAATATTTTGCACAGATTTTCAATATCACATGACTGTTAATTATAATGCATGTATATGTCTTCTCACAAATTGTACATAAGCAATGTGATATGATTAAACTAGACATTTTGTTTTAAATTCCTTCAAAACATGAAAGAATTCACAGTCCGGACACGAATGCGTGAATATATGCAGGATTCTATGACATATAAATTTGTGTGGCCTTGACCTCTCTGGCAGGTACGCAGGACTTACACGCGACACGTTGTCTTCATGTATTTATAAAAAAAAAAAAAAAATATATTTTTATTGGGGGGAAAGAGTGGGGGTTTTTTTTTTTTTTTTGGGGTGGGTTTTTTTGAAAAAACTGTTTTGGTGGAAGGGGGGGGGGGGGGGTTTGGCGCGGGGGGGGCTCGAACACGCAACCTCCGGCATGAGCGGATGAGCATTTGTGCCATATCATTTGAAAATTTCTTCAATAATGACAAAGTTATAGCCCGGACAAGTAAAAACGGAAGGCGGACGCGCAGACGGATGGTGCTATTTTCATATTCCTCACCTCTGGGGGCATAGAAACGTAACAGCCTTTAACCAGACAAAACGTATATTATACAGTAACTAAACAAACTACGTTATTAAATCGTATTTTGGAATCAAACTTTTAATGAAATGTTTGTCTTGTTTCTGGGGTCGAATAATAATTTCCTGTATTTACTGCAGGAATTTTCATAAAGTTTATAAAGTCATTTATGCCAGATATCATATAAACACTACATACGTTTCTGTGACAAATTATTGTTTGTTTTCACTGATATATTGATGTGGCAAATCCACCAATGATTTCACATTTAGACAGGCACTATACAGTAGTATCACTCATGTTATAAGTTTCAATACACTTTATAATTATGGATAAATCCAAATTGCATCAAACAGTTACACGATTAATTTAAAACGCTGGTAAAAACTGAATTAAGCACTGTCACTTTTAGTGAAAAACTATTTCATCTAAACAGATTATTTCTGAATGATCAGTACTTTTACCATGTCACTATATGAACAATTACTTTAGAGCTTCCGCTGGGCGCGCCTGGGCGCCTGCCATTATTGACGCAGTTTTTTTAAAAAAAAAAAAAAAGAGATTTTTTTTTGGGGTTTTTTTTGGGCCCAAATAAAAAGGGTTTTTTAAAATGCCTGAAAATACAACAGTGGAACAATGCCAGTAGGGGTTTTTTTTTGCAGTCATTTTTGTTGTTGAACATTGCCCAGTATTCAAGGGAGTCAAGAAACGGGCCTGCTTCAATAAACACAACCTTACTGAACAAACAATATCAGCAGCGATCAATAAAGCATACCGACCTTTTATTCTGCGATAGTTTCTACGGGTCTTGTAGCGGCCCCGAAAAAGTTATTAGGTCTAAACAGCCGCAATTAAGGAAATTAATAAACGCGTTTCTTTACATTCCTAACAGAGAATTAGTAAACTTGCATGTTGAGACCAATGAGTAGGGATGTCCACTTTCAAAATATTTCATTTTTTAAACTGACGATCGGGTTTTAACATTTAGTTGCCACAAAAACTCAGACAGATAAATGTTCGTTCAATACAAAGTTTAACAAATGATTTGAGTAATCCGAACTATTTCTAAGGTGTTTTAATCGTCTAATATTTTGAAAATCATTTGCATATTATCGTAAAATGATGTACATTCGTGGTTCTTATTCATAATCAGTTTACTTTAGTTATATTTACACACTTTTGCTGATATAGCATAAGTTTATAACATCATAAATTATATCCAAAGAGTACAAATTTCATTTCTGCGATGGCCATAAGGTTTATTTATTCAAAAGTTGGTATATTAAATGCTGACTGACTGAACTTCTTCCAGGTTTGGTGATAAAGGTGTAGACATCTGAAGACGGTAGTTATAAAAAATTTTGTTTGGTTCCCAAACAAGTAAAAAAAATATTCCACTGGACATGTCGAACATGCAAACGACATTTGAGAATTTAACAAGGATTGCGAAGACTACACAAAAGAGATTTTACGGCAATTGAAATTCATAGATACTATGAAAAAGTTCCGAAAGTGATCCGATGGAGACAAGACAAAATTGTTATATAAGAAACTGTGTGTCAGAAATCGAATCAACTAATCCCCCATTTAATATCGTTTGTATGTTCCATAATGTGAACACTCCTTTTTTCCTTGTTGTTTGCACAAACGACATCCTGGACAATATATCTTATCTAAATCTCTAAAATGTTATTTTTTTTTTTTTTTTTTTTTTTTTTTTTTTTTTTTTTTTTTTTTTTTTTTAATAAATTAAAAAAAAAATTTTTTTTTTTTTTTTTTTTTTTTTATTTTTTTTTTTAAAAAAAATTTTTTTAAAAAAAAAAAATTTTTTAAAAACAGGGAAAAAATTTTTTTCCACATTCCAATTTTTTTCCTGACGTTTTTTAAGCTAAGTCCCCTCAGCTTTTCTATAATGTTGTTATAGAGAACAGTTTTCTAACAATGTTATTAACTGGCCAACAAATCTCCTAATAAACAAGTGATCAGGAAAAGATTAATCAACTAACGGAGCTTCTGAGGTTGACTGCTACAATGTTTGTTTGAAGAAAGGTAAATCCATAAGGTAGAAGGTTGGCTTTTTACACGGCAGTTCACTTCCGTACATTTGATACAAGCCGGACGTATATAACACATAAAGTTAACAAATAAAATAGTCTTATGATGTGGCCTTCAATAAAACTGAAAATAAGATAAAGCAAAATTTAATACTTTCAAGTAGATTTTAAATGTTACACCTGATATATAAACTATTTATTTACACGCGAAAATTACCCCTTTAGTTAAGACGTAAATACTTATTATGAATAATTTAATAAATTCATTAGCAAGTACACTGTAGTATCACACATGTAACAGTAAGAAAACCATCTACTTCAGAACGATAGTAATTTAAATTCTCTGAACATATCACATGAGTTTAACTATTAGTGTTATTCTAGCAGTTTTTGAAATTTCGTTTTTCTATTAATTTCTGATATGCAATTTATTCATTTTCCCTGTACAGTACTTAAACTCTATGACATATGTTTAAATAAGATAGATTAAGTTGAAAGCTAGGCAAAAAATTTTGAATGAACGAAATCCATTAAACAGAAACAAACACGGACTAAGTTTTAAGATAATTTCAATCTATTCAAAACATAAGCGAAAACGTCAAATCAAAGGAGAAACAAATAAAGTCGAAATTTCAACAAATAAGCATCTCGCATTAACGAACGACTATCAAACCAGGCCAATCAGAACTAGGTGACATGATCAAACAGAAAAGCTCAGTTTAGAGAATATGATGAACACGTAATGCTAATTTTGCATAGACCCCTTGACATATTTTGTTCGCAGAAAAAGAAAACGCCGTTTTAATCGTCATGGTACTCATCCAATCATGTCCAATTTTATTTCTCTTAAAACCAAAATAAAGCAATTTATTGGAACTGTTATATTACATTAGACACAAACATTAACTTAACCAGTTTATACTAGTATATTTTAGATACTGGAAACTTTACATTAATGCATCATTTCATTTTGCAGGACAGGGCATCAAAATATATGTATATGTTACACCATTTCACGAAATCTGTTCCACAAAGTGCTGTAATACAACGTGTTTTATATTTATCGCATTAAATGTGTTAGACATATTCCGCTGGTAGATGATCTAAATAAGAAACAATTGTACTTTGTAATTAGCATCAAGCAAACTTTTCATTTATTTCCAAACTACATGTACTTTTTTATTCAGTACGAACGAAAGCGTGCTTGATAAATTGTAACCATTTGCACTTTTCTTGTTCTGGAGTATTAAAGATATGAAATGTGCCGCCAAAATCTTCATTTGATTTTGATGCGGAATTTTAAAATCCAAATTGATGATATTACTCTTGAATATAGCGGAAGTGCGTTTGTCTGCTTATCAGCTTGGCATACATAACTATTTATAAAAGATGAAATCAGCGGTAGATCTATTCAGTGAGATAGGTTCAGTCATTTGAAAGTCCTTCAAGATATGTAAAGCCGCTTTCGGTACTTTCATGTCTGTCAAATAATTTTTGTGGTCGATCATCATAGCCGAATAATAGACAGTCTTTTAGTACGTAATTTCTTAGTCTTTCCATATCCTCTATAGGAACCTGCCTGTATGCTTGTGCAAGAGCTTGTTGGCGTTGTAGCTTTACTTCTGTACGGTTAACTGGAATGCTTAAAGCTTTCTGTATGGCTTCTAAGTAGTCTTCTTTTGTTATCAATTCTGTGTCACTTTCTTTGAATGGAAACTCAATATACTTTGAAAGATATCCCCTTATTTGTAAGTCTCTCCATGTCCGGAGCATAAGTTTGATGAAAGGAAATTTTATTTCCTTTACAACTTTCTTCGTTTCAAACAGAAACCTTACATGTCCCTTTGCAGTGTCAAATACGGTTTCCTTTTCAAAATCATCAAATTGTAAGCTGACATCATCAAACTCATTTTTCCATTTAGATATGAGATAGTCTGCGTCATGTGTGAAAGTTTCAAACTTTCCAATGTACTGAAAATATGTTGAACATGGATTACACTGTTTAAACATTGGTGAAAAATGATCATTTATATGTTGTCCAGATTCGCTCAGATTAAGAATGTATTTAATGAATTCAGGAAAGGTTACATCGAATCCATAGTTTTTGTAGACATCATCGGGACTATTCCTGACTACACGAACCACCTGTCTACCGACAATTTTCCAGAATATCATGTTCGCGTGGTAAAGTTTGTTCTCGTATCCAGAAAAGAGTCGAGCGTAGGGATCTCGAACAAACATAAATGAGCTTCCTTTTCTTCTCAAAAGTTCTATTTCCTTCTTCGAAAGTTCATTTAATTTGGACAGTTTTACTCCACCAAAATTTATATCAAACGGAGAGTTCAATTTTCCCTTGCTAGTAAGTACTGTTAAAACCCTTTTCCAGAAGGTTGAGCTCGTTTTGGCAAGTGGGCAGTAGTAGATGGAATGTATCTTGTCAACCAGTGCTGTCTGATCTTTTATTTCAAAACCCGTCTTAGTCGTACTGTTAATTTTTCTGCAGTTACCTATGATCAAGTTTCGACGCTCTTCGTACAAGAGTTCTCTGTCAATTACATGATCAGGATTGGTTGTTAAAGCTTCTATTGTCGGGGCACCGTTTGCGTTTTGGAAGAGAATGGATGACTTTGATATCTTTGCAAGACGTATTCCTGAAAACAAACGCAAGCAAAATAAATGATATTATACAAAATGGCATCGTATATTTCAATGTTTTGGTTTGCATTGTGAAATACCGTGGCTGTCTAAGTGTATAATTAACACGAGTGGTTTCATCTGTAATATAAGTGTATAACTTTAATAAAATCATTCCGTATATCTAAAAATCATTCTGGCAAATACATTTGGACATTCGTACAGTCATAGAGGTGTTAAATGTATTAAAAGTAATGCCGTCATGATGATCTCGGCTAAATTATAAAGTCGACTACAGATATACGGCGGTGAAATCGGTCGTGTAAAGTGATAGTTCAGGTTTTAGACTTTCGTCCTGTTGGAAAGGGTTCAAGTCGAGCCACGACTTTTCACTTTTACAAATAACTTCACGTAAATAACACATAAAATGATAAGATAACTGCATCGGAACCTCGAGAAACGTTACACAATGACTACACTAAATCTTTAATTACACTTGAAATCAGAAAAAATGCATTTATTGATTAAAATACCGTAAATTACACCATTGTAAATTTCGTAAATCGAGTAGGTAAAATTCGCTGTTTTTACTATGGAACTTGTTGAAACAACCTAATTTTATAAATTGGTAACCCCCGAACAGGATAAGGGGGAAATAAAAGAAATAGCAGTCTAGACCTTTTAAAACCTTAAGGAGTCAAACCGTCACAAGGGGTCTTGACCTATTTAAATGCAAGCCATGCTACTGGTTTAAAGAAAAGTGTATGTGTAGAAGTAAAAGTGGCAAAACCTTTCAAAAACGTAAGGAGGGACGTTTCCTTAAATATCTACATACAAAGAATTTTTAGGAGTCAAACCTCTAAAGTTCAACGAGAAGGTGTACATTTTTATTAATAATGCACCAGAGATTCTCTTTATCGTCAGCGTTTTACAACATATTTTACTTATGCTAAATTAAATTTAATCATTCTTTGAAATTTTATAAAAATGCAGACTTTCATAAATCAAAAGATTATAATTTTCTTCAAACTTTAAAAAAAATGGCAAGCCCATAGATCTATCAATAATGCTTAACTAAAGCTACTTCATATACACTAACAATATACAATAATTGTTAATTTGCCTATCCCTTAAGGTCTACTTTAAGCTCATAGTAACATATAAAGTGCATTGCTATCCCTTAGGGCTAGTTTAAATTTAAAATCCACCTGGTAAATTCTTCCGATAGATAGAATATGACTTTTAAAAATATAAACATAATTGTCATTTAAAATTTTCAGAATTAACATTTCAATAAAAAGAACTGAGTTGAACATGTCATAGTTCAACAGACAAGCTTTAATATTTCAATACAAACTGTACCAGATATTTCGAATTTTAATCTCAGCGTTTCATAACAAACCTTGCATAAGGTTAACACCACAAGAATAGGCACGCATTGAAATCTTTTTGAAAAATGCCTTCATTCATAAATCAAAATTATAATTTCTCAAACTTAAAAAAACAAGCATAGGTCTAACTTCACGATAACTAAAGCTCATATAACATATAGATGACAGACCACAGTAAATCAATGTCTATATCGCTATTTAAAAAAAAATGCATGTATCCCTTAGTTAGGGCTTTTAAAAAAATTCACCTAGAAAGCTTCCGATAAACACTAATATCCTATACTAAAGTTTACTGTTCGTATTGATGTTACGTCCTAGTTCAACAGACAAGTTTAATATTTCATACTGTAATATTTCAATTAATATTTCATAACAAACCTTGCATGAAGGTTAACACCACCAAGAATGAGGTGACACACAAAATCGTGAAAAAGCCTTCATTCTAATACTGCAAGTCCAAGCAGTCAGGCTGTCTCATTCGTACGACCACATTAATATGGTAATACTAATATCCTTACTAAAGTTACATATGGGTAACACAATCAAAAAGGCAACCAGTTTCAGGCTTTACGCAATCTTTTTTTTTTATATTCTTTAAGTTTTAACTTCATACATTGTTAACGATTAATATGCTTTTAAGGTAGAAATTTCTTAGTATCTTTTTAATTTTATATACAGAGGTGTGCACTTTCAAGTAAATAGAGTCACGTTTATTTAATATTTGTAGTGCAATTTTTCAGAAAGACAAAAATTAGTTATTTGTTAAAATGTTGTGCTGAAGTTGTTTAATAACATTGAAATGATATGACTGTATTAAAACAGTAATTTACATTGTCTCTCATGTTTTTCTCTCGTTACAGCTCCTCGAAGTAAAGCGTACAGATGGACAGTTTACTGAATCACTGTATGAAACTGCCAAGCCAGGTTGATGGCGGCGCTCGAACCATTGACTTTCAATCAGTCAGGTTAAGTGACTTTAAATCAGCGACCATGTGGTTATGTTACAGAATTCAATTATTTCCTGTGTTAGAGAAAATATATTTAAATGTTAAATATATTACCGAAACTGACTAGGAACACCTATATTAGCACTCCTGAGTCAACTTTTACCTTATGAACATTGCAGAGGTCACAATCATGAGAACGAAGAACTCTGGGTCGAGTTTGAAACTTAGTCACGTGAGATCAAAAGTAAGTCATTGGGTAAAATAATGCTAAAACACTGTCAACATTTTAGAGGTCGCATTTTTTTCCAGTCAGCATTGACGTAAGTTAAAAGGCTGTCTTGAGGCTGTCTATGATTTTCTAGTTTGAAACTGGGTCAAGTGGACTCAAAAGCTAGATCATCAGATTAAATTACAGATAAACATTAAACAAACGTTAGAGGCAACAACAAAATCTTAAAACCTGGTAAATACGAAATGTGGTCAGATAGGTACAGTGAGACTAAATATGTTGTGTCTTAAACTTGAAGTGTGACATTTTAATTTCCAACAACAGGCCAGACCTTATTTATATCAGATAAGGATTTACACTATAGTTTTCAGTCACGTTCATTTAATGCCCTTGGAAAACAAATACTAATGGATTTAAATTAGATACATTTTTAATGACTTTGATTTCCCAGTTGTAATTCCCAGCTACTAATTGTAGTGTCTAAAAACAAATAAAGATACAAAAGTGTTCCGCCTTGTCTCATTGATTTAAATGAAATGGTCAGTGAAAGTAAAATTATCGTCCATTTTAAGTATGAAACTGGGCAGCACAAAAACTAAAACAAACAAGAAGTCGCAGGCTTTATATTGATTAGTTCTTTCAAACAATTATGGTCAACCGGGTTGTCAAATATCAGTTGTTGTGTTTCTATTTGTTTAATTTTGGTGTTTTGTTCTGTACACAATAGTCAAGTCTTTAGCTTATATTTGAACCTGAAAAATTCTTTTACTAAATTCTATAAAGTTGTATCATTTGAACAATTTACCAATAACTATTTGCTATAGTTATTTACTGAATTCATTTACAAAAAGACATTTATTGAATCAGGTAAAAGAGGACAATGCTGCTATAATGTGACACTATACATATAAACTGTGCATTGCTTACAGATATAATTTATGAAATTACCACATACAACCTTAGGATCATCCCTCGTAGAATGCAACCTTTTCTGTAATGCAAATGAATCTTCTTATTAGATATATGTATGTATGTTTATCATATTTTTTTCATTTCTTAACCAGATTATGATGTTTTTAGTATTATTCAATCATGTACATAAGTAAATATGACAGGTAAGTAAATTATGTTGTTTAGAAATTAGTTACAATTAATTTTTTATATGTGACAACAGAATACAAAAGGCCATCCCGCAAAAAAGTTACCCAATACACACTTTCCAAGAACAAATATCTCGTTATGATGTGGTATCTCTTATTTACTCTCTTATTTACTTATAATACTAACATACATTATATTAGATGGACAGGATGGTATGATTTGTTTCAAAGTTGAATTATTAAGCCATACAAAATATTTGCTATATGCAAATAAGCTAAGCTAACAGCCTGAAATGTGGACGCATGAATTTATCAAAATGATTGTTCTTTTAACCAACTGACATTCCAAAGATTAAAGTTTTTGAAATGTCGTTGTGATCTTAAAGCAGCATTTAAAGTTATCCTCCATTTCTTTTAATTTTCTAAATAATTATCATGTATTAAGAACTTTTCTTGACCATAAATGTTGTAGTAATTTTAAACAGCATTATGGCTTTAAACATAGAAGGAAATCAATTATTGTAAAATCTGCAATAACAAAATTTTAAGTTAAACCCACGAGCAGTCATGACATCATAAATGATTATGTAATAGTGCCTTTTGACGTAATGAATATACGTTTAATGTGTAGCCCATTGCATTTATATACATGTGTGTGATATTTTGTCATGTTCCAATCAAAAAAATATCTTAGCATTGTTCCATTGTCTATTTGTTACTTTAGTGAGAGCAAAAAGAAGGACGGACAAACGAAAAGGCAAAAATATGCGTCACTTTCTGTGTATGGTATTAGCTGAGAAGCGCTTAACGTTTATTCATAGCCTAATAATTCGACGCACACAAAAAATATTATTTTTAGTTTTAAACTAAGCAAGCACAAGCACACGATAGCATGATAAAAGGGTAGAATTTAAACACAGCGTCACATATGAGATACTGGCAAAACAAATAATCTTTTAACAACTAAAATGCTTGTCACATCGTTAAATAGAAACATTATTTCACATTATAACTATTCTCAAACCTTCTTTTGCCTTTACCTCTATATTCATTACATTGAGACCGTCCGTTCATGTTTATTTAAGTGGTGTATTTATTGTAATTAGATGACAGTTTTACAACTTAAATCAATTTAAAGAAGAAGAAAAGAGAATCGCTCATCTCTAATTTTAATTTAAAATGCGAGGGAAATATTTTATGCATATTACTTAACATGGCATTTAGCACCACACTCACATATGTTTTACTTGTTTATTCTTTACATTTTATAAATTCAGAATGTTTGTTGTAATTTGGTTTACTTGTGTTATTTTAGCGGAAAGTGTCTTTGCTAAAGGTATGTGTTTCAAATCTTTTTGGGGACAGTTTAGATTTTTTTTTTCGACATAAGCTGTCATCTTATACTGGCAATATTAATATAAAGTCTGATATGAAATTGAAACATCATGTCGCGAAACTTGTTGATACAAAACGTCTGTTAAAAATGACGTAACTAATCATTATAAGTGGTGCTGCAGTAGCGTTAGTCGTTTGTTGAAAAGAATCTTTTAGTTAATTTCGTTTGGACCAATAATTTCTACCTGACAAATTTACATATTTGGTTGGGCTGTTAATTCTGATCTTCTAGATAAGATGCATACCATTAATTAAGTTGTCAGTTTTATTATGAATTAAATTACTCCATTAATAAAGGTATATTTGTAACAAAAATATACAATGTTTACATTCTCTTATTAATATAAACTGTACTTGATTACTTTCTGTCATTGGTCAAGTTCTACTCTTTTGAGTGACCATCATAACCGTGATTTTGTAAAAGAGATATTTTGATTTTAAGTGTTAATTTCCTTTAGATCGCTTTTACAGCCAAGAACAGCGTATGGAAGCTTTCATCCATGTCGATACATTATGCGAAACATTAACTACAATTTCGTTTCAGATTTATGCGACGATATTGTCTTTAATACAGAAATTGGCTTCAATCCACTCAAAGGAGACTGTACTAAATATGTTCAGTGTCAGACAGAAGAAAACGTAACCAAGTCAATCACACGCTCTTGTTCCTTTGGTCAATTCTGGGACCCAGACGCACTAACATGCTGACCTTCTAATTTGACAAAAAGTGTAGATGGTAACTATGAACAACTTAATCATCTGCGTTCATATCAAATATTAACTTTCAGATCAATCAGTTTTTATGTATGCTATTAATGAAAATAAAGTTTTGAAAATACAAATTATAACTATTGAAATATAAATTAAATATAGATAAGATTGATGAATTAATAAAAAGCTAAACAAATGAAATAATCTGTTTCTATCGAGTAGAAAGTAAACAACATAACAATTGTGTATCGCTTGAGCCGATTTGGTGCAAGCCCGGCATAGCTTGTGTCAATATATCTATACCCAATCGACGAGAGTGTTAGAGTCGCTTTGAACAGCAGCAATATGTAGTTTTCCTTTTCTTGTATACCTTAAAACACAGAGAACATCAAGTTATGCAAATAAAGTTTTATTGATAAAAACTATTAACAAAATAAAGTCAAACTAATTTTATTTAACAACAAATACCGATGACCTAATGACTTAAAGACAATTATAATCTCCTTCGTAAGTGCTTCCCCCACAGCAGGAGGTTTCATCCCTTAATTGTTTTATGACCCCTTATCAGATAAGACATGGTCAGATTAGGTATCTTTAGACTGGACATTTAGTCCAATAAACAGACCATATATTTTACTGACATCTAGAGATAATTGGTTTATTACTTATTTCCTGTTGTTTTTGTTTTCTTATGAAATTAGTTTATTATCCAACAATAAATATGATTTTTTAACACAAAAGCATTTAATTCAAAATTTCACACGTGATTTCTTAGGCATATTTAACAAGGTTTGCACCTCTTCACTTGATTGGCTGCTAATTTGCTAAATTTAATCAACCATAACAGAATTATTTCTATCATAATTTCACATTTTTTTCTCTACTCTTATTGCTGGAAACACGGCAAAAGTCTTGATTATTGCCTGACAGGGACCAAGAATGTAAGTATAGTCCAATAAATCAGTTAAATTACTTTAAGACTGAAAACTCCTACATTATCAGTATTTATATTTCGCCATAAATGTTTTATTTAAGTACGACTATTCTTAAATATATATTTTCAGACCCATGCAGGCAGTCAGAATCTGGTTTCACAGTCATATAGAATGAGAGAGTTCGGATGCCGAGCGTACTGGAAGTGTGTAGATGGCTTCAGTGTTGGACAGTGCTGTGCGAGAAAACATAGATACATCGAAGGAATGGGATGCGTGCCAAAAATGACGTGTCTTGAGCCATGTCCACCGTCCAAACAGATAACCTCCAAATTTACTTCAAGTACGATGTTATGAAATGTAGTAAAGTATGTTCAGATCTAAAGAACAATTTTTCATGTTAGACGGGTAAATAGCAAGGGTGATGAGCATTCTCTCACAGTCACTGCGCACTGTTGTTGAGTAGGAGCCATTTTTCTAATACTATTTCTTAATAATAAACCTCTACAGTTAAATTTGTAACATGTTTTACACTTTTGTTATAGAAACACATTGTGAGTATGACAATAATCGAAATACAGACTTTAGAAATAAGAACAAAAAGTCACTTCTGAATGTTTGATCAAATCAGGGTCCGTAATATACGGACCCTGATTAAATGCATTTTGGCTGTGCTGTGCTTACCGAATAAATGCATGATATACTGATCTGATTAAAAATTTATAAAATATATGAATTCACATATCATGGCTAAATGATAATATATTTCAGGTACGGTCTGTGATAAGAAGGCACACTGGGACAAACGCTATTATATCGAGATTGTCTATGGTAGAGGCGAAGTTGTTCGACCATGTCCAGCAGGAAAAATCTTTTATAAACAGAAATGTGCTTGTGACTTTGATGTTTAATTGTGATATAATTTCACAAAACTGAAATAAACTCATTTACGCACGTCCTACATTTCTATCCACTCGTCCAATTATCTGAATATAGGTCTTATATTTTTCTTTTTTTCTCCAACTGGTTATTAAAGTGATATATAATGTTATTGTTTATAATTTCAGGAAAGGCATTGCGCACTTATTTACACTTTCAGAGAAATGCTGAATAAAGTGCACACCTTTTTGTTTATCATTCTCCTATTGTTAGGGATGCTTCTTGGTCTATGCAAATTAGAGAATAAGATGGTATGAGTTATCTCCTACATGTTTTCAGAACATTCGTAATGTTTCAAGCATCTTTGAGCAGGACGCAGTACAGCAGGTTTGAAGGGTTTCTACAAAGCTAATGCAGATATCGGATTAAGGCTCAAGAAGATTCTCGAATCAGTGAGCAAGGTCATAGAAATAAGTCTCAGAATTTGCATCAGTTTTGGAACGTAGCCGATTTTCCTAGAAAATGTTGAAGAAAGTTTGGCTCACAAATATGCTTCAACAGTGATGCAGATAATATTTTGAATACAGGTCGTCGGAACCACAAACGAAATTGACCACATTAACACCCCATCCCCCTCTCTCTCCTACTTTCTGGACTCATAAACACTTTATAATGTTTTGCGTGCATTGGCGTATTTCAAAGCAAATGCAGATTTTGGATCGGATCTTCGTACAAATATTTAAAGTCAATTAAGAAGATGATAGCATCGAGTCCCTTTTGCATCATAGAATTCGACCATTTTCTCCTTTCTAGACTGGTTTAATTTTTACAAGCTATGCACTCTGTCCAAAACTGAATCAGGTATCCGGTCTTCCGGTTCGATTAACACTTTCAAATATTCAAGTTCCCTAACTCATGTATCAAGTTTTGCAAACATTGTCCTTTTTCTAAACTTAGAAATTTCATGTTTAATGTAATTTAATTTCCTGTTTTTCGCGTGCAAAGCACTATCGCCAAGACTAAAGAACTTCATAATATATTTGCGGTCAATGGACAATGCCATTCCCTCAGGTCTCATAACGACTGCATCAAATTTTGGCAAAATCAGCCCAATTTCTGAACTTTTGTTTAAGAAATAATATGCATCCATGTTTGGTTTATCGTAGAATAACCAGTGTTTGGAGATCTTATGCATAAGAATATGTCACGAAGGCCGAAGGCCTGAGTAATATATAAGTACGCATAAGAAAGACAAACGAGGGTTATTCTTCCATAAACCAAACTTGGGTACTTATTAGTGTGATTCTGACTCTGACACGACTTATTTGAAACAACATTTGAAAAACTGAGAGAACTATTTCTATCGAACGTAAATTACACTTGCGTGATACGCGCCTAGATTTTGCCGTTGGAGTTTTCTCCTGCGAACTCTTTCATTCATAAAAGATTTAGACGCGGTGTTTCAGATTATTCATTAACGTAAACTCTCAATAAAGTCTCATAATAAAGTACTTTTCAAGTAAATGTAACAGGAATTTCATTTTCAGAAATGGTTCGAATTTTCAGGGCACGCAATAACGGTTCAAGTTACGAAAAATATTGGCAACGAGTATAGATAATAACGTCACAGTTTTTCTTGATATATGACCTCACTGTGTAAACAAAAACAGCAACAACAAAACAGTAAATAAAGTCAGTGTATATGGTATCGTAACATTAATCAAGTTAACTGGACGTGTGCCCTTCTTCGGACCTCCCTGCTTTACTTGTGATCGGGACAACCAAGTCATCTGCAGTAGACCATTTAAGATCCTCTAAACGTCGGATAAATTGAGCAGCCAAAACACGATGCACGCGCAGCGTCATTCAAGGTCGGTTTATTGTAGAAAAACCCAAACATATTTTGTTCTACATGTATGTACTAGGTTATTCGCTGGTCGTGTTAAAATAAAACATAACCTCTAACTGGCAATGAATTATCTTTCTCAGGATGCCTAGAATAGATGAGTTTGGATATCCTACAGAAAACACTTGTCAAAACAATACAAAGTATGTCATACGTGTTTCCTTCGATTACTATTCAAAACGCTCTGCAAAAGAATTATCATTCTAAATGACCAGTTCCACATTGACTTCCGTTTTTATGGACCTGAATTAAAGAAGGTTGCTCAGAATCTACCACTAATGAATATTTAAAATGAACCAGTTTGATGTCAAACTTATCTGTCTCTGTTTTTATCAGTGTGCAGCTGTCGTCAAATATTAATTTTGTTCAATACAAATACATGTAAATATAAATGCTAAATCATCTCCCTACTAGCTTTTATATCAATTAGATGAATTAGCTTCATTTACAAATGAAAGACCTTCTAGAAATATGATATGTATCTTGTCTTTCGATAAAAAATACAAATACGGCCACGACTTTCACCTTCTGCCGACCTTACTGGTTGTCAATTAACTTGTTTAGGTCAATCTAAAGCTGTATACAATTTTTCTGAAAGACTTATGTATTTTACACAGTCATGTAGTTGTGTATTTGCTGTTCATTTGTTTGCTCTTAAAATAGCATTCACCCCTCTGTACTGTACATGGTACTTCAAGAATATTTGTTTTAATTGTTCAATAGTGACGGCGACTTAGCATAATGGAAATTATATTAAAAATGCCGACGGTAGTTAAATGAAATCGTCATTTAATGAAACACAAATCGTTCAGATTAATATTTTATTTAAAAGAATTGTATCTGCATCAAAACTGTACACAGCTTGTTCCAATAAAATTTAACGCCATGAACCACGGCCAGTTATTACGTTCCCGAATTTTGGAATATCTACGGATGTTCTACGTAAATGGTGACGGCAAACAAACTGTACAAACTTGGAGAACTTTTGCACTAGAAGTGAAT
>JAFMSR010002936.1:0-18699 GCA_022818135.1 Saxidomus purpurata | reverse complement strand
GTATCTGCGCTGCAGTACCTTGCTCAGTATCTGCGCTTTATAGTACGTGGCTGAGTATCTGCGCTACAGTACCTTCCGAGTATCTGCGCTGTACAGTGCGTGGCGGTGTATCTGCGCTACAGTACCCTGCTGAGTATCTGTGATGTACAGTACATGGATGGGCTTGGCCGTGTATCTGTGCTACAGTACCTTGCTGAGTATCTGCACTATACAGTACGTTGACACGCATCTGTGCTACAGTACCTTGCAGAGTATCTGCGCTGTCAGTACATGGCCTTGTATCTGTGCTACAGTACCTTGCTGAGTACCTGTGCCCTCTTCAGTACTAGACAAGTGTATCTGTGCTACAGTACCTTCAGATCTGAGTATCTGTGCCGTGCACTGCTCGGCTTTGTATCTTTGCTACAGAACCTTGCTGAGTATCTGTGCCCTGCAGTACTAGACAAGTGTATCTGTGCTTCTCAGTATCTGTGCCGCTCGGTAAATGGCCATGTACCTGTGCTACAGTACCTTGCTCAGTATCTGCGCTATACAGTACCCGACCGCGTATCTATGCTACAGTACCTTGCTCAGTTTTTTACAGTATGGGGGCCCTGTATCTGTGCTACAGTACCTTGCCCAGTATCTGCGCTTTACAGTACCTGACCGCGTAACTGTGCTACAGTACCTTACACTGAACCGAAAAAGCGGCAGCTATGCTGACCCATGGGCAGTGGGCTGACAAAAGCGTTTCTGCTGAAAAAAACTAGTTAACTTACTTTCTGACAGGAACAGCGTGCATGTATTTGTGCAGTTGCAGCAGAGGCAAATAGCGAAGAGGGTGTCACTCCTGATGGACAGCTGGAATTCTTAAGTGATGGTATACTGGAGTACTTGCATCTTCCAGAATGTCTCTTGTTCACCTGAAATAAAATGAAACAAAAGATCTGTAGCTTTAATCAACAGATTGCAGCAATAGCAATAGACAGGCCTTGAAGCAGTTCTAAAGGAAAGTCTGCGTCACGTGCACAAATGACGTGTTTTAATTCATTGAAAGCTTCTTCTACTACTACAGCAGCACGTGGTTCAGTATGTGTTCAGTATCTGCGCTATACAGTACGTGGCTGAGTATCTGCGCTGTACAGTACGTGGCTGTGTATCTGCGCTGCAGTACCTTGCTCAGTATCTGCGCTTTATAGTACGTGGCTGAGTATCTGCGCTACAGTACCTTCCGAGTATCTGCGCTGTACAGTGCGTGGCGGTGTATCTGCGCTACAGTACCCTGCTGAGTATCTGTGATGTACAGTACATGGATGGGCTTGGCCGTGTATCTGTGCTACAGTACCTTGCTGAGTATCTGCACTATACAGTACGTTGACACGCATCTGTGCTACAGTACCTTGCAGAGTATCTGCGCTGTCAGTACATGGCCTTGTATCTGTGCTACAGTACCTTGCTGAGTACCTGTGCCCTCTTCAGTACTAGACAAGTGTATCTGTGCTACAGTACCTTCAGATCTGAGTATCTGTGCCGTGCACTGCTCGGCTTTGTATCTTTGCTACAGAACCTTGCTGAGTATCTGTGCCCTGCAGTACTAGACAAGTGTATCTGTGCTTCTCAGTATCTGTGCCGCTCGGTAAATGGCCATGTACCTGTGCTACAGTACCTTGCTCAGTATCTGCGCTATACAGTACCCGACCGCGTATCTATGCTACAGTACCTTGCTCAGTTTTTTACAGTATGGGGGCCCTGTATCTGTGCTACAGTACCTTGCCCAGTATCTGCGCTTTACAGTACCTGACCGCGTAACTGTGCTACAGTACCTTACACTGAACCGAAAAAGCGGCAGCTATGCTGACCCATGGGCAGTGGGCTGACAAAAGCGTTTCTGCTGAAAAAAACTAGTTAACTTACTTTCTGACAGGAACAGCGTGCATGTATTTGTGCAGTTGCAGCAGAGGCAAATAGCGAAGAGGGTGTCACTCCTGATGGACAGCTGGAATTCTTAAGTGATGGTATACTGGAGTACTTGCATCTTCCAGAATGTCTCTTGTTCACCTGAAATAAAATGAAACAAAAGATCTGTAGCTTTAATCAACAGATTGCAGCAATAGCAATAGACAGGCCTTGAAGCAGTTCTAAAGGAAAGTCTGCGTCACGTGCACAAATGACGTGTTTTAATTCATTGAAAGCTTCTTCTACTACTACAGCAGCACGTGGTTCAGTATGTGTTCAGTATCTGCGCTATACAGTACGTGGCTGAGTATCTGCGCTGTACAGTACGTGGCTGTGTATCTGCGCTGCAGTACCTTGCTCAGTATCTGCGCTTTATAGTACGTGGCTGAGTATCTGCGCTACAGTACCTTCCGAGTATCTGCGCTGTACAGTGCGTGGCGGTGTATCTGCGCTACAGTACCCTGCTGAGTATCTGTGATGTACAGTACATGGATGGGCTTGGCCGTGTATCTGTGCTACAGTACCTTGCTGAGTATCTGCACTATACAGTACGTTGACACGCATCTGTGCTACAGTACCTTGCAGAGTATCTGCGCTGTCAGTACATGGCCTTGTATCTGTGCTACAGTACCTTGCTGAGTACCTGTGCCCTCTTCAGTACTAGACAAGTGTATCTGTGCTACAGTACCTTCAGATCTGAGTATCTGTGCCGTGCACTGCTCGGCTTTGTATCTTTGCTACAGAACCTTGCTGAGTATCTGTGCCCTGCAGTACTAGACAAGTGTATCTGTGCTTCTCAGTATCTGTGCCGCTCGGTAAATGGCCATGTACCTGTGCTACAGTACCTTGCTCAGTATCTGCGCTATACAGTACCCGACCGCGTATCTATGCTACAGTACCTTGCTCAGTTTTTTACAGTATGGGGGCCCTGTATCTGTGCTACAGTACCTTGCCCAGTATCTGCGCTTTACAGTACCTGACCGCGTAACTGTGCTACAGTACCTTACACTGAACCGAAAAAGCGGCAGCTATGCTGACCCATGGGCAGTGGGCTGACAAAAGCGTTTCTGCTGAAAAAAACTAGTTAACTTACTTTCTGACAGGAACAGCGTGCATGTATTTGTGCAGTTGCAGCAGAGGCAAATAGCGAAGAGGGTGTCACTCCTGATGGACAGCTGGAATTCTTAAGTGATGGTATACTGGAGTACTTGCATCTTCCAGAATGTCTCTTGTTCACCTGAAATAAAATGAAACAAAAGATCTGTAGCTTTAATCAACAGATTGCAGCAATAGCAATAGACAGGCCTTGAAGCAGTTCTAAAGGAAAGTCTGCGTCACGTGCACAAATGACGTGTTTTAATTCATTGAAAGCTTCTTCTACTACTACAGCAGCACGTGGTTCAGTATGTGTTCAGTATCTGCGCTATACAGTACGTGGCTGAGTATCTGCGCTGTACAGTACGTGGCTGTGTATCTGCGCTGCAGTACCTTGCTCAGTATCTGCGCTTTATAGTACGTGGCTGAGTATCTGCGCTACAGTACCTTCCGAGTATCTGCGCTGTACAGTGCGTGGCGGTGTATCTGCGCTACAGTACCCTGCTGAGTATCTGTGATGTACAGTACATGGATGGGCTTGGCCGTGTATCTGTGCTACAGTACCTTGCTGAGTATCTGCACTATACAGTACGTTGACACGCATCTGTGCTACAGTACCTTGCAGAGTATCTGCGCTGTCAGTACATGGCCTTGTATCTGTGCTACAGTACCTTGCTGAGTACCTGTGCCCTCTTCAGTACTAGACAAGTGTATCTGTGCTACAGTACCTTCAGATCTGAGTATCTGTGCCGTGCACTGCTCGGCTTTGTATCTTTGCTACAGAACCTTGCTGAGTATCTGTGCCCTGCAGTACTAGACAAGTGTATCTGTGCTTCTCAGTATCTGTGCCGCTCGGTAAATGGCCATGTACCTGTGCTACAGTACCTTGCTCAGTATCTGCGCTATACAGTACCCGACCGCGTATCTATGCTACAGTACCTTGCTCAGTTTTTTACAGTATGGGGGCCCTGTATCTGTGCTACAGTACCTTGCCCAGTATCTGCGCTTTACAGTACCTGACCGCGTAACTGTGCTACAGTACCTTACACTGAACCGAAAAAGCGGCAGCTATGCTGACCCATGGGCAGTGGGCTGACAAAAGCGTTTCTGCTGAAAAAAAACTAGTTAACTTACTTTCTGACAGGAACAGCGTGCATGTATTTGTGCAGTTGCAGCAGAGGCAAATAGCGAAGAGGGTGTCACTCCTGATGGACAGCTGGAATTCTTAAGTGATGGTATACTGGAGTACTTGCATCTTCCAGAATGTCTCTTGTTCACCTGAAATAAAATGAAACAAAAGATCTGTAGCTTTAATCAACAGATTGCAGCAATAGCAATAGACAGGCCTTGAAGCAGTTCTAAAGGAAAGTCTGCGTCACGTGCACAAATGACGTGTTTTAATTCATTGAAAGCTTCTTCTACTACTACAGCAGCACGTGGTTCAGTATGTGTTCAGTATCTGCGCTATACAGTACGTGGCTGAGTATCTGCGCTGTACAGTACGTGGCTGTGTATCTGCGCTGCAGTACCTTGCTCAGTATCTGCGCTTTATAGTACGTGGCTGAGTATCTGCGCTACAGTACCTTCCGAGTATCTGCGCTGTACAGTGCGTGGCGGTGTATCTGCGCTACAGTACCCTGCTGAGTATCTGTGATGTACAGTACATGGATGGGCTTGGCCGTGTATCTGTGCTACAGTACCTTGCTGAGTATCTGCACTATACAGTACGTTGACACGCATCTGTGCTACAGTACCTTGCAGAGTATCTGCGCTGTCAGTACATGGCCTTGTATCTGTGCTACAGTACCTTGCTGAGTACCTGTGCCCTCTTCAGTACTAGACAAGTGTATCTGTGCTACAGTACCTTCAGATCTGAGTATCTGTGCCGTGCACTGCTCGGCTTTGTATCTTTGCTACAGAACCTTGCTGAGTATCTGTGCCCTGCAGTACTAGACAAGTGTATCTGTGCTTCTCAGTATCTGTGCCGCTCGGTAAATGGCCATGTACCTGTGCTACAGTACCTTGCTCAGTATCTGCGCTATACAGTACCCGACCGCGTATCTATGCTACAGTACCTTGCTCAGTTTTTTACAGTATGGGGGCCCTGTATCTGTGCTACAGTACCTTGCCCAGTATCTGCGCTTTACAGTACCTGACCGCGTAACTGTGCTACAGTACCTTACACTGAACCGAAAAAGCGGCAGCTATGCTGACCCATGGGCAGTGGGCTGACAAAAGCGTTTCTGCTGAAAAAAAACTAGTTAACTTACTTTCTGACAGGAACAGCGTGCATGTATTTGTGCAGTTGCAGCAGAGGCAAATAGCGAAGAGGGTGTCACTCCTGATGGACAGCTGGAATTCTTAAGTGATGGTATACTGGAGTACTTGCATCTTCCAGAATGTCTCTTGTTCACCTGAAATAAAATGAAACAAAAGATCTGTAGCTTTAATCAACAGATTGCAGCAATAGCAATAGACAGGCCTTGAAGCAGTTCTAAAGGAAAGTCTGCGTCACGTGCACAAATGACGTGTTTTAATTCATTGAAAGCTTCTTCTACTACTACAGCAGCACGTGGTTCAGTATGTGTTCAGTATCTGCGCTATACAGTACGTGGCTGAGTATCTGCGCTGTACAGTACGTGGCTGTGTATCTGCGCTGCAGTACCTTGCTCAGTATCTGCGCTTTATAGTACGTGGCTGAGTATCTGCGCTACAGTACCTTCCGAGTATCTGCGCTGTACAGTGCGTGGCGGTGTATCTGCGCTACAGTACCCTGCTGAGTATCTGTGATGTACAGTACATGGATGGGCTTGGCCGTGTATCTGTGCTACAGTACCTTGCTGAGTATCTGCACTATACAGTACGTTGACACGCATCTGTGCTACAGTACCTTGCAGAGTATCTGCGCTGTCAGTACATGGCCTTGTATCTGTGCTACAGTACCTTGCTGAGTACCTGTGCCCTCTTCAGTACTAGACAAGTGTATCTGTGCTACAGTACCTTCAGATCTGAGTATCTGTGCCGTGCACTGCTCGGCTTTGTATCTTTGCTACAGAACCTTGCTGAGTATCTGTGCCCTGCAGTACTAGACAAGTGTATCTGTGCTTCTCAGTATCTGTGCCGCTCGGTAAATGGCCATGTACCTGTGCTACAGTACCTTGCTCAGTATCTGCGCTATACAGTACCCGACCGCGTATCTATGCTACAGTACCTTGCTCAGTTTTTTACAGTATGGGGGCCCTGTATCTGTGCTACAGTACCTTGCCCAGTATCTGCGCTTTACAGTACCTGACCGCGTAACTGTGCTACAGTACCTTACACTGAACCGAAAAAGCGGCAGCTATGCTGACCCATGGGCAGTGGGCTGACAAAAGCGTTTCTGCTGAAAAAAACTAGTTAACTTACTTTCTGACAGGAACAGCGTGCATGTATTTGTGCAGTTGCAGCAGAGGCAAATAGCGAAGAGGGTGTCACTCCTGATGGACAGCTGGAATTCTTAAGTGATGGTATACTGGAGTACTTGCATCTTCCAGAATGTCTCTTGTTCACCTGAAATAAAATGAAACAAAAGATCTGTAGCTTTAATCAACAGATTGCAGCAATAGCAATAGACAGGCCTTGAAGCAGTTCTAAAGGAAAGTCTGCGTCACGTGCACAAATGACGTGTTTTAATTCATTGAAAGCTTCTTCTACTACTACAGCAGCACGTGGTTCAGTATGTGTTCAGTATCTGCGCTATACAGTACGTGGCTGAGTATCTGCGCTGTACAGTACGTGGCTGTGTATCTGCGCTGCAGTACCTTGCTCAGTATCTGCGCTTTATAGTACGTGGCTGAGTATCTGCGCTACAGTACCTTCCGAGTATCTGCGCTGTACAGTGCGTGGCGGTGTATCTGCGCTACAGTACCCTGCTGAGTATCTGTGATGTACAGTACATGGATGGGCTTGGCCGTGTATCTGTGCTACAGTACCTTGCTGAGTATCTGCACTATACAGTACGTTGACACGCATCTGTGCTACAGTACCTTGCAGAGTATCTGCGCTGTCAGTACATGGCCTTGTATCTGTGCTACAGTACCTTGCTGAGTACCTGTGCCCTCTTCAGTACTAGACAAGTGTATCTGTGCTACAGTACCTTCAGATCTGAGTATCTGTGCCGTGCACTGCTCGGCTTTGTATCTTTGCTACAGAACCTTGCTGAGTATCTGTGCCCTGCAGTACTAGACAAGTGTATCTGTGCTTCTCAGTATCTGTGCCGCTCGGTAAATGGCCATGTACCTGTGCTACAGTACCTTGCTCAGTATCTGCGCTATACAGTACCCGACCGCGTATCTATGCTACAGTACCTTGCTCAGTTTTTTACAGTATGGGGGCCCTGTATCTGTGCTACAGTACCTTGCCCAGTATCTGCGCTTTACAGTACCTGACCGCGTAACTGTGCTACAGTACCTTACACTGAACCGAAAAAGCGGCAGCTATGCTGACCCATGGGCAGTGGGCTGACAAAAGCGTTTCTGCTGAAAAAAACTAGTTAACTTACTTTCTGACAGGAACAGCGTGCATGTATTTGTGCAGTTGCAGCAGAGGCAAATAGCGAAGAGGGTGTCACTCCTGATGGACAGCTGGAATTCTTAAGTGATGGTATACTGGAGTACTTGCATCTTCCAGAATGTCTCTTGTTCACCTGAAATAAAATGAAACAAAAGATCTGTAGCTTTAATCAACAGATTGCAGCAATAGCAATAGACAGGCCTTGAAGCAGTTCTAAAGGAAAGTCTGCGTCACGTGCACAAATGACGTGTTTTAATTCATTGAAAGCTTCTTCTACTACTACAGCAGCACGTGGTTCAGTATGTGTTCAGTATCTGCGCTATACAGTACGTGGCTGAGTATCTGCGCTGTACAGTACGTGGCTGTGTATCTGCGCTGCAGTACCTTGCTCAGTATCTGCGCTTTATAGTACGTGGCTGAGTATCTGCGCTACAGTACCTTCCGAGTATCTGCGCTGTACAGTGCGTGGCGGTGTATCTGCGCTACAGTACCCTGCTGAGTATCTGTGATGTACAGTACATGGATGGGCTTGGCCGTGTATCTGTGCTACAGTACCTTGCTGAGTATCTGCACTATACAGTACGTTGACACGCATCTGTGCTACAGTACCTTGCAGAGTATCTGCGCTGTCAGTACATGGCCTTGTATCTGTGCTACAGTACCTTGCTGAGTACCTGTGCCCTCTTCAGTACTAGACAAGTGTATCTGTGCTACAGTACCTTCAGATCTGAGTATCTGTGCCGTGCACTGCTCGGCTTTGTATCTTTGCTACAGAACCTTGCTGAGTATCTGTGCCCTGCAGTACTAGACAAGTGTATCTGTGCTTCTCAGTATCTGTGCCGCTCGGTAAATGGCCATGTACCTGTGCTACAGTACCTTGCTCAGTATCTGCGCTATACAGTACCCGACCGCGTATCTATGCTACAGTACCTTGCTCAGTTTTTTACAGTATGGGGGCCCTGTATCTGTGCTACAGTACCTTGCCCAGTATCTGCGCTTTACAGTACCTGACCGCGTAACTGTGCTACAGTACCTTACACTGAACCGAAAAAGCGGCAGCTATGCTGACCCATGGGCAGTGGGCTGACAAAAGCGTTTCTGCTGAAAAAAACTAGTTAACTTACTTTCTGACAGGAACAGCGTGCATGTATTTGTGCAGTTGCAGCAGAGGCAAATAGCGAAGAGGGTGTCACTCCTGATGGACAGCTGGAATTCTTAAGTGATGGTATACTGGAGTACTTGCATCTTCCAGAATGTCTCTTGTTCACCTGAAATAAAATGAAACAAAAGATCTGTAGCTTTAATCAACAGATTGCAGCAATAGCAATAGACAGGCCTTGAAGCAGTTCTAAAGGAAAGTCTGCGTCACGTGCACAAATGACGTGTTTTAATTCATTGAAAGCTTCTTCTACTACTACAGCAGCACGTGGTTCAGTATGTGTTCAGTATCTGCGCTATACAGTACGTGGCTGAGTATCTGCGCTGTACAGTACGTGGCTGTGTATCTGCGCTGCAGTACCTTGCTCAGTATCTGCGCTTTATAGTACGTGGCTGAGTATCTGCGCTACAGTACCTTCCGAGTATCTGCGCTGTACAGTGCGTGGCGGTGTATCTGCGCTACAGTACCCTGCTGAGTATCTGTGATGTACAGTACATGGATGGGCTTGGCCGTGTATCTGTGCTACAGTACCTTGCTGAGTATCTGCACTATACAGTACGTTGACACGCATCTGTGCTACAGTACCTTGCAGAGTATCTGCGCTGTCAGTACATGGCCTTGTATCTGTGCTACAGTACCTTGCTGAGTACCTGTGCCCTCTTCAGTACTAGACAAGTGTATCTGTGCTACAGTACCTTCAGATCTGAGTATCTGTGCCGTGCACTGCTCGGCTTTGTATCTTTGCTACAGAACCTTGCTGAGTATCTGTGCCCTGCAGTACTAGACAAGTGTATCTGTGCTTCTCAGTATCTGTGCCGCTCGGTAAATGGCCATGTACCTGTGCTACAGTACCTTGCTCAGTATCTGCGCTATACAGTACCCGACCGCGTATCTATGCTACAGTACCTTGCTCAGTTTTTTACAGTATGGGGGCCCTGTATCTGTGCTACAGTACCTTGCCCAGTATCTGCGCTTTACAGTACCTGACCGCGTAACTGTGCTACAGTACCTTACACTGAACCGAAAAAGCGGCAGCTATGCTGACCCATGGGCAGTGGGCTGACAAAAGCGTTTCTGCTGAAAAAAACTAGTTAACTTACTTTCTGACAGGAACAGCGTGCATGTATTTGTGCAGTTGCAGCAGAGGCAAATAGCGAAGAGGGTGTCACTCCTGATGGACAGCTGGAATTCTTAAGTGATGGTATACTGGAGTACTTGCATCTTCCAGAATGTCTCTTGTTCACCTGAAATAAAATGAAACAAAAGATCTGTAGCTTTAATCAACAGATTGCAGCAATAGCAATAGACAGGCCTTGAAGCAGTTCTAAAGGAAAGTCTGCGTCACGTGCACAAATGACGTGTTTTAATTCATTGAAAGCTTCTTCTACTACTACAGCAGCACGTGGTTCAGTATGTGTTCAGTATCTGCGCTATACAGTACGTGGCTGAGTATCTGCGCTGTACAGTACGTGGCTGTGTATCTGCGCTGCAGTACCTTGCTCAGTATCTGCGCTTTATAGTACGTGGCTGAGTATCTGCGCTACAGTACCTTCCGAGTATCTGCGCTGTACAGTGCGTGGCGGTGTATCTGCGCTACAGTACCCTGCTGAGTATCTGTGATGTACAGTACATGGATGGGCTTGGCCGTGTATCTGTGCTACAGTACCTTGCTGAGTATCTGCACTATACAGTACGTTGACACGCATCTGTGCTACAGTACCTTGCAGAGTATCTGCGCTGTCAGTACATGGCCTTGTATCTGTGCTACAGTACCTTGCTGAGTACCTGTGCCCTCTTCAGTACTAGACAAGTGTATCTGTGCTACAGTACCTTCAGATCTGAGTATCTGTGCCGTGCACTGCTCGGCTTTGTATCTTTGCTACAGAACCTTGCTGAGTATCTGTGCCCTGCAGTACTAGACAAGTGTATCTGTGCTTCTCAGTATCTGTGCCGCTCGGTAAATGGCCATGTACCTGTGCTACAGTACCTTGCTCAGTATCTGCGCTATACAGTACCCGACCGCGTATCTATGCTACAGTACCTTGCTCAGTTTTTTACAGTATGGGGGCCCTGTATCTGTGCTACAGTACCTTGCCCAGTATCTGCGCTTTACAGTACCTGACCGCGTAACTGTGCTACAGTACCTTACACTGAACCGAAAAAGCGGCAGCTATGCTGACCCATGGGCAGTGGGCTGACAAAAGCGTTTCTGCTGAAAAAAACTAGTTAACTTACTTTCTGACAGGAACAGCGTGCATGTATTTGTGCAGTTGCAGCAGAGGCAAATAGCGAAGAGGGTGTCACTCCTGATGGACAGCTGGAATTCTTAAGTGATGGTATACTGGAGTACTTGCATCTTCCAGAATGTCTCTTGTTCACCTGAAATAAAATGAAACAAAAGATCTGTAGCTTTAATCAACAGATTGCAGCAATAGCAATAGACAGGCCTTGAAGCAGTTCTAAAGGAAAGTCTGCGTCACGTGCACAAATGACGTGTTTTAATTCATTGAAAGCTTCTTCTACTACTACAGCAGCACGTGGTTCAGTATGTGTTCAGTATCTGCGCTATACAGTACGTGGCTGAGTATCTGCGCTGTACAGTATGTGGCTGTGTATCTGCGCTGCAGTACCTTGCTCAGTATCTGCGCTTTATAGTACGTGGCTGAGTATCTGCGCTACAGTACCTTCCGAGTATCTGCGCTGTACAGTGCGTGGCGGTGTATCTGCGCTACAGTACCCTGCTGAGTATCTGTGATGTACAGTACATGGATGGGCTTGGCCGTGTATCTGTGCTACAGTACCTTGCTGAGTATCTGCACTATACAGTACGTTGACACGCATCTGTGCTACAGTACCTTGCAGAGTATCTGCGCTGTCAGTACATGGCCTTGTATCTGTGCTACAGTACCTTGCTGAGTACCTGTGCCCTCTTCAGTACTAGACAAGTGTATCTGTGCTACAGTACCTTCAGATCTGAGTATCTGTGCCGTGCACTGCTCGGCTTTGTATCTTTGCTACAGAACCTTGCTGAGTATCTGTGCCCTGCAGTACTAGACAAGTGTATCTGTGCTTCTCAGTATCTGTGCCGCTCGGTAAATGGCCATGTACCTGTGCTACAGTACCTTGCTCAGTATCTGCGCTATACAGTACCCGACCGCGTATCTATGCTACAGTACCTTGCTCAGTTTTTTACAGTATGGGGGCCCTGTATCTGTGCTACAGTACCTTGCCCAGTATCTGCGCTTTACAGTACCTGACCGCGTAACTGTGCTACAGTACCTTACACTGAACCGAAAAAGCGGCAGCTATGCTGACCCATGGGCAGTGGGCTGACAAAAGCGTTTCTGCTGAAAAAAACTAGTTAACTTACTTTCTGACAGGAACAGCGTGCATGTATTTGTGCAGTTGCAGCAGAGGCAAATAGCGAAGAGGGTGTCACTCCTGATGGACAGCTGGAATTCTTAAGTGATGGTATACTGGAGTACTTGCATCTTCCAGAATGTCTCTTGTTCACCTGAAATAAAATGAAACAAAAGATCTGTAGCTTTAATCAACAGATTGCAGCAATAGCAATAGACAGGCCTTGAAGCAGTTCTAAAGGAAAGTCTGCGTCACGTGCACAAATGACGTGTTTTAATTCATTGAAAGCTTCTTCTACTACTACAGCAGCACGTGGTTCAGTATGTGTTCAGTATCTGCGCTATACAGTACGTGGCTGAGTATCTGCGCTGTACAGTACGTGGCTGTGTATCTGCGCTGCAGTACCTTGCTCAGTATCTGCGCTTTATAGTACGTGGCTGAGTATCTGCGCTACAGTACCTTCCGAGTATCTGCGCTGTACAGTGCGTGGCGGTGTATCTGCGCTACAGTACCCTGCTGAGTATCTGTGATGTACAGTACATGGATGGGCTTGGCCGTGTATCTGTGCTACAGTACCTTGCTGAGTATCTGCACTATACAGTACGTTGACACGCATCTGTGCTACAGTACCTTGCAGAGTATCTGCGCTGTCAGTACATGGCCTTGTATCTGTGCTACAGTACCTTGCTGAGTACCTGTGCCCTCTTCAGTACTAGACAAGTGTATCTGTGCTACAGTACCTTCAGATCTGAGTATCTGTGCCGTGCACTGCTCGGCTTTGTATCTTTGCTACAGAACCTTGCTGAGTATCTGTGCCCTGCAGTACTAGACAAGTGTATCTGTGCTTCTCAGTATCTGTGCCGCTCGGTAAATGGCCATGTACCTGTGCTACAGTACCTTGCTCAGTATCTGCGCTATACAGTACCCGACCGCGTATCTATGCTACAGTACCTTGCTCAGTTTTTTACAGTATGGGGGCCCTGTATCTGTGCTACAGTACCTTGCCCAGTATCTGCGCTTTACAGTACCTGACCGCGTAACTGTGCTACAGTACCTTACACTGAACCGAAAAAGCGGCAGCTATGCTGACCCATGGGCAGTGGGCTGACAAAAGCGTTTCTGCTGAAAAAAACTAGTTAACTTACTTTCTGACAGGAACAGCGTGCATGTATTTGTGCAGTTGCAGCAGAGGCAAATAGCGAAGAGGGTGTCACTCCTGATGGACAGCTGGAATTCTTAAGTGATGGTATACTGGAGTACTTGCATCTTCCAGAATGTCTCTTGTTCACCTGAAATAAAATGAAACAAAAGATCTGTAGCTTTAATCAACAGATTGCAGCAATAGCAATAGACAGGCCTTGAAGCAGTTCTAAAGGAAAGTCTGCGTCACGTGCACAAATGATGTGTTTTAATTCATTGAAAGCTTCTTCTACTACTACAGCAGCACGTGGTTCAGTATGTGTTCAGTATCTGCGCTATACAGTACGTGGCTGAGTATCTGCGCTGTACAGTACGTGGCTGTGTATCTGCGCTGCAGTACCTTGCTCAGTATCTGCGCTTTATAGTACGTGGCTGAGTATCTGCGCTACAGTACCTTCCGAGTATCTGCGCTGTACAGTGCGTGGCGGTGTATCTGCGCTACAGTACCCTGCTGAGTATCTGTGATGTACAGTACATGGATGGGCTTGGCCGTGTATCTGTGCTACAGTACCTTGCTGAGTATCTGCACTATACAGTACGTTGACACGCATCTGTGCTACAGTACCTTGCAGAGTATCTGCGCTGTCAGTACATGGCCTTGTATCTGTGCTACAGTACCTTGCTGAGTACCTGTGCCCTCTTCAGTACTAGACAAGTGTATCTGTGCTACAGTACCTTCAGATCTGAGTATCTGTGCCGTGCACTGCTCGGCTTTGTATCTTTGCTACAGAACCTTGCTGAGTATCTGTGCCCTGCAGTACTAGACAAGTGTATCTGTGCTTCTCAGTATCTGTGCCGCTCGGTAAATGGCCATGTACCTGTGCTACAGTACCTTGCTCAGTATCTGCGCTATACAGTACCCGACCGCGTATCTATGCTACAGTACCTTGCTCAGTTTTTTACAGTATGGGGGCCCTGTATCTGTGCTACAGTACCTTGCCCAGTATCTGCGCTTTACAGTACCTGACCGCGTAACTGTGCTACAGTACCTTACACTGAACCGAAAAAGCGGCAGCTATGCTGACCCATGGGCAGTGGGCTGACAAAAGCGTTTCTGCTGAAAAAAACTAGTTAACTTACTTTCTGACAGGAACAGCGTGCATGTATTTGTGCAGTTGCAGCAGAGGCAAATAGCGAAGAGGGTGTCACTCCTGATGGACAGCTGGAATTCTTAAGTGATGGTATACTGGAGTACTTGCATCTTCCAGAATGTCTCTTGTTCACCTGAAATAAAATGAAACAAAAGATCTGTAGCTTTAATCAACAGATTGCAGCAATAGCAATAGACAGGCCTTGAAGCAGTTCTAAAGGAAAGTCTGCGTCACGTGCACAAATGACGTGTTTTAATTCATTGAAAGCTTCTTCTACTACTACAGCAGCACGTGGTTCAGTATGTGTTCAGTATCTGCGCTATACAGTACGTGGCTGAGTATCTGCGCTGTACAGTACGTGGCTGTGTATCTGCGCTGCAGTACCTTGCTCAGTATCTGCGCTTTATAGTACGTGGCTGAGTATCTGCGCTACAGTACCTTCCGAGTATCTGCGCTGTACAGTGCGTGGCGGTGTATCTGCGCTACAGTACCCTGCTGAGTATCTGTGATGTACAGTACATGGATGGGCTTGGCCGTGTATCTGTGCTACAGTACCTTGCTGAGTATCTGCACTATACAGTACGTTGACACGCATCTGTGCTACAGTACCTTGCAGAGTATCTGCGCTGTCAGTACATGGCCTTGTATCTGTGCTACAGTACCTTGCTGAGTACCTGTGCCCTCTTCAGTACTAGACAAGTGTATCTGTGCTACAGTACCTTCAGATCTGAGTATCTGTGCCGTGCACTGCTCGGCTTTGTATCTTTGCTACAGAACCTTGCTGAGTATCTGTGCCCTGCAGTACTAGACAAGTGTATCTGTGCTTCTCAGTATCTGTGCCGCTCGGTAAATGGCCATGTACCTGTGCTACAGTACCTTGCTCAGTATCTGCGCTATACAGTACCCGACCGCGTATCTATGCTACAGTACCTTGCTCAGTTTTTTACAGTATGGGGGCCCTGTATCTGTGCTACAGTACCTTGCCCAGTATCTGCGCTTTACAGTACCTGACCGCGTAACTGTGCTACAGTACCTTACACTGAACCGAAAAAGCGGCAGCTATGCTGACCCATGGGCAGTGGGCTGACAAAAGCGTTTCTGCTGAAAAAAACTAGTTAACTTACTTTCTGACAGGAACAGCGTGCATGTATTTGTGCAGTTGCAGCAGAGGCAAATAGCGAAGAGGGTGTCACTCCTGATGGACAGCTGGAATTCTTAAGTGATGGTATACTGGAGTACTTGCATCTTCCAGAATGTCTCTTGTTCACCTGAAATAAAATGAAACAAAAGATCTGTAGCTTTAATCAACAGATTGCAGCAATAGCAATAGACAGGCCTTGAAGCAGTTCTAAAGGAAAGTCTGCGTCACGTGCACAAATGACGTGTTTTAATTCATTGAAAGCTTCTTCTACTACTACAGCAGCACGTGGTTCAGTATGTGTTCAGTATCTGCGCTATACAGTACGTGGCTGAGTATCTGCGCTGTACAGTACGTGGCTGTGTATCTGCGCTGCAGTACCTTGCTCAGTATCTGCGCTTTATAGTACGTGGCTGAGTATCTGCGCTACAGTACCTTCCGAGTATCTGCGCTGTACAGTGCGTGGCGGTGTATCTGCGCTACAGTACCCTGCTGAGTATCTGTGATGTACAGTACATGGATGGGCTTGGCCGTGTATCTGTGCTACAGTACCTTGCTGAGTATCTGCACTATACAGTACGTTGACACGCATCTGTGCTACAGTACCTTGCAGAGTATCTGCGCTGTCAGTACATGGCCTTGTATCTGTGCTACAGTACCTTGCTGAGTACCTGTGCCCTCTTCAGTACTAGACAAGTGTATCTGTGCTACAGTACCTTCAGATCTGAGTATCTGTGCCGTGCACTGCTCGGCTTTGTATCTTTGCTACAGAACCTTGCTGAGTATCTGTGCCCTGCAGTACTAGACAAGTGTATCTGTGCTTCTCAGTATCTGTGCCGCTCGGTAAATGGCCATGTACCTGTGCTACAGTACCTTGCTCAGTATCTGCGCTATACAGTACCCGACCGCGTATCTATGCTACAGTACCTTGCTCAGTTTTTTACAGTATGGGGGCCCTGTATCTGTGCTACAGTACCTTGCCCAGTATCTGCGCTTTACAGTACCTGACCGCGTAACTGTGCTACAGTACCTTACACTGAACCGAAAAAGCGGCAGCTATGCTGACCCATGGGCAGTGGGCTGACAAAAGCGTTTCTGCTGAAAAAAACTAGTTAACTTACTTTCTGACAGGAACAGCGTGCATGTATTTGTGCAGTTGCAGCAGAGGCAAATAGCGAAGAGGGTGTCACTCCTGATGGACAGCTGGAATTCTTAAGTGATGGTATACTGGAGTACTTGCATCTTCCAGAATGTCTCTTGTTCACCTGAAATAAAATGAAACAAAAGATCTGTAGCTTTAATCAACAGATTGCAGCAATAGCAATAGACAGGCCTTGAAGCAGTTCTAAAGGAAAGTCTGCGTCACGTGCACAAATGACGTGTTTTAATTCATTGAAAGCTTCTTCTACTACTACAGCAGCACGTGGTTCAGTATGTGTTCAGTATCTGCGCTATACAGTACGTGGCTGAGTATCTGCGCTGTACAGTACGTGGCTGTGTATCTGCGCTGCAGTACCTTGCTCAGTATCTGCGCTTTATAGTACGTGGCTGAGTATCTGCGCTACAGTACCTTCCGAGTATCTGCGCTGTACAGTGCGTGGCGGTGTATCTGCGCTACAGTACCCTGCTGAGTATCTGTGATGTACAGTACATGGATGGGCTTGGCCGTGTATCTGTGCTACAGTACCTTGCTGAGTATCTGCACTATACAGTACGTTGACACGCATCTGTGCTACAGTACCTTGCAGAGTATCTGCGCTGTCAGTACATGGCCTTGTATCTGTGCTACAGTACCTTGCTGAGTACCTGTGCCCTCTTCAGTACTAGACAAGTGTATCTGTGCTACAGTACCTTCAGATCTGAGTATCTGTGCCGTGCACTGCTCGGCTTTGTATCTTTGCTACAGAACCTTGCTGAGTATCTGTGCCCTGCAGTACTAGACAAGTGTATCTGTGCTTCTCAGTATCTGTGCCGCTCGGTAAATGGCCATGTACCTGTGCTACAGTACCTTGCTCAGTATCTGCGCTATACAGTACCCGACCGCGTATCTATGCTACAGTACCTTGCTCAGTTTTTTACAGTATGGGGGCCCTGTATCTGTGCTACAGTACCTTGCCCAGTATCTGCGCTTTACAGTACCTGACCGCGTAACTGTGCTACAGTACCTTACACTGAACCGAAAAAGCGGCAGCTATGCTGACCCATGGGCAGTGGGCTGACAAAAGCGTTTCTGCTGAAAAAAACTAGTTAACTTACTTTCTGACAGGAACAGCGTGCATGTATTTGTGCAGTTGCAGCAGAGGCAAATAGCGAAGAGGGTGTCACTCCTGATGGACAGCTGGAATTCTTAAGTGATGGTATACTGGAGTACTTGCATCTTCCAGAATGTCTCTTGTTCACCTGAAATAAAATGAAACAAAAGATCTGTAGCTTTAATCAACAGATTGCAGCAATAGCAATAGACAGGCCTTGAAGCAGTTCTAAAGAAAAGTCTGCGTCACGTGCACAAATGACGTGTTTTAATTCATTGAAAGCTTCTTCTACTACTACAGCAGCACGTGGTTCAGTATGTGTTCAGTATCTGCGCTATACAGTACGTGGCTGAGTATCTGCGCTGTACAGTACGTGGCTGTGTATCTGCGCTGCAGTACCTTGCTCAGTATCTGCGCTTTATAGTACGTGGCTGAGTATCTGCGCTACAGTACCTTCCGAGTATCTGCGCTGTACAGTGCGTGGCGGTGTATCTGCGCTACAGTACCCTGCTGAGTATCTGTGATGTACAGTACATGGATGGGCTTGGCCGTGTATCTGTGCTACAGTACCTTGCTGAGTATCTGCACTATACAGTACGTTGACACGCATCTGTGCTACAGTACCTTGCAGAGTATCTGCGCTGTCAGTACATGGCCTTGTATCTGTGCTACAGTTCCTTACAGAGTATCTGCGCTGTCAGTACATGGCCTTGTATCATACAACCGCTAACGAAATTGATTAGAGGGGCGTGAATTCAGCACAAGTCAAAATGTAACGGTAAGAGTTCATTTTGGCGACAGCTGATCACATCTTCAAAAAAAGCGCAATGCTTTATTACGCCGCTCCAATCAGAGCGACGCAATTTTATCCAGGTATGCTGTCAATCAATACGTGATAAAATATGACGCAAGTGTGGA